>ML778917.1:1839859-1852828 GCA_009831015.1 Picea engelmannii | reverse complement strand
TTGAGACATAGGGGATCTGGCTCGTCCAAGGGTTCCTTTCCTTCTTCATTCTCTGAGTCATAAAACAAGGCATCATCAAAAGAATCAAAATAACTTACCTCATTTTCTTCATCTTGTGCAGGAGTGACAGGATCCTGGAGAGCCTCATCAGGCTGAGGAGTGTTTACTGGTGCTTCATCCTCATAATTCCCGTTTCCGGTTACATCTTCATTGCATTCTATCGGATTATGGGAGATATCTTGCTCCTCTTCAAGGGGTTGATGATGGTCTTCACAAACCTCGTCTTCTACAACAGAAGGTCCCTGATATTGATCATGATAAGCTCTTCTGAGATCATCTACAATCTCCGTGGTGAACCCTTTGTGGTGCAAGGTTATCATGAGGTTTTGAAGGACATCTTCATACGTCTGCAAGTCATGTGATGTGATGTGGCAGTCATAGGTGTCTGGAATGAGGACAGATGTGTCATGGTCACCATAGGGTGCTCGTCATCTATAGGTGCTAACACGTGTGAATCCTCACTAGTGTCACCGCTCTGCTGAGGTGTAAGGGCATCAATAGTATGTGATATGTTTGCCTAGACACTGGTGCTATCGTCCTGTCCCTCCAACGTGAAAGGGTCACTATCCTCCTCAAGGGTGCAAGAATCACTAGCCTCTGTGCAAGAGTCACTATCATCATCAGACTTCTCCAAATAAGCATCCATCGCTCCATCCTCACATACCTCATCATCACTGTCATAGTGCACCTCAATAATATGCTTCTGATCCTTATCCCTACACCTATGATCTGGTTCCCAAGGCACCTTGCAATTGTAGCAAAGTTGCATTCTCCTAATGGGCGTGGGGTCTCTCTGTTCCATTTCTCCCCTCCATCTAGCTTCGGTGGCTCTCTTTCCCTCTAATACGATGATCCCGTGTAGAACCTCATCTTCGCTGCAACTAGGATTTCTAAAGGCTACATACTGTGGGAAGGTTATTTGAGCCCTAGTCCCCTTGCTAAGGGAGGAATATTTTATCTCACAGTATATTATCTCAAAGCATATCTCATCCATTTCTCCTTGTGGAAGACCCCTCAGGCTGGCAGGAGTCTAGGCTTTGATACCATTGTAATGTTCCCAAGCCAATATGCCAGGAACATCACGTTTTCATGTGTTTTTAAACTTTTACTGGTTGTGGCATTTCATCAAACACTTGGTTTACTGTGATCCTTTAAGTTGCACTTAGGGTTATATTGATGGTTTATATGTGTGTTTGCAGCAATAGATAAGAAGATAAAGCAACGAAACATACCTCAACCATATGCAAGATCAACAATATGATAGACAACCCAAAATACCTCAGATCTAATATTATACATAAATAGAAGAAGTCGTGAATACAAGAATGATGTAGATCTGGAATGATCAACAAATGGATCCAATAAGCATAATGAGAGCTACTGCAAAATGCTTCCGGAAAGAAGAATGAAAGCCTCCAAAGGTTGAATACACAATGAAGACTAATACAAGACGGATCTGGGCCGTATGCAGTGCCAAACCCCCAATTGGGAAGGTCACGCTCTAGTAGAAGACTGAAACCCTCAATAATTCGGCCTAGCTGAATAAGCCCCCAAATGAGTCCAATGAAGATGCCAAACTGTAGATCGGGATGTGTAGAGTCCCCTCCTAAAATCTCAAACCGAAATACCAAGGAATGCTCCTCCAAATGTTGAATCCTCAAGTGGAGTTGCACCCTCCTGAAAACTGTCAAGCCCTACAATTTCGGCCCTGATGAAGGAGGCCTCCAAATGCCTGAAACTCGCTAGAAAGGTAGATCGGGACACTACAAGTCACTAGGTAAAGTGTCAGGGTCAGATCTGAAGTATAACCCCTCCAAACTGAATAGATCTGAATCTCAAAAATGCCCTCCTTCTCTCCAATTCGCCCCAATGCTCTAGGGAATCATCTGGACCATAAAACGCTCTCACGAGGCACTAGAAATCATGGCCAAGGCCCTGCAAGTAAAACCCAAGTGCTCAAATCTCCAAGAGCCCTCTCAAACTCCTACAACGAACCTTCCTTCAAGGAATGGTGCGCCCCCCTTGTAGGAAACCCCCAATGGTGCGCGCTCCTTCTCTTCCTGTACCTGTGGCTGGTGTAGAACCCTCCTGCACTAAGTAGATCTGAACTTGAATGGTGTGGGGGAGTATTGCATCCCCGAGACCAAGCTTGGGACAAGCTAGGTGCAATCTTTCTCCACCGAATCGTCCTCTAGGGTTTGTTAAGTCAAAACCCTCAAAACCCCAAGGTATGGGCTCTCTAGCTAGAAGCCAGATATCAAAATGATAAGTATACATGAATGAATGAGAGAGTAGAGGCCCTTGCCTCTCCTTTATACTTCCTGCTCACCTTGTCTCTCCAAAGTGACTTTTCTTTTTAATAATTAATTAATTAATTAAATCACTTTAATTAATTAACTAACCCTTTTACCTTTGAAAAGCGCCTTATGTCTCCTAGTGGCTTCCCTGACCACTGAGAGTCACTTCTCATCATCTTATCTTGTAGTCTCGTTCCTCCCGATTCCAATGAGCTATTACACTGAGAGGTTCCTCCCAGTACTGTGCCCAAAATGACCTCTTCAATGAATTTAATTAACTTATAGCTCAAAATACTCAAAATCATGGAAATCATCGAAATGCAACGGAACCAAAGCCAACCTGTGCGGAATGGATCATAATGATGAAATGGGATGAGCGATGCAAGCCGGACCCCAAAATACCTCTCAATAATCCCTGTACTCACTATAACCTCCATCTAACTACTCTGGTCATCATAATCCTCTGTTATGTAATGATGTCCCAAAGTGGGGACATTACAGGAGAACAAGAGGCTTGCTATGGAGGAGGCTTCTGAATGCTTACATGAGGAGCAGGGGCAAGAAGGAGGAGGAGAGGAGATTTAGTGTGAGGACATTGATGTGCCAGCCTCAACACCACTTTCTACACAGAGTGAGACACCCACCAATGGTCATGCATGTCCAGCCATAGGGATTCTTCGATAAGAGGACAAGCCATTCCTTTTCTCATAAAGGGGGTATACAGATTGGATTGCTATCTTATAGAGTAATCATTGACAATGATTCATGATGATGCGATACATTTATTATATATATGATGTAATTTTGTATTTATTAGTCTTGAATGGACAACTATCAGGGTTCTATATCGAGAGTTGATGTTCGAACTTTGATTTATCATTTTGCGTGCACTACATCATATATATTGGTGTTGTTTCCATATTTATGTGCCAATGTGCTTATTTGATGTTATTGTTGGTTTATATTTAAAAAAAATGAGAAAACTGAATTTATTTTGTATTTTTTAATGCTTTCCATGGTTTGCCAATTTTAACTAATTTTTTCACCAATGTTGTTGATAAGTTATATTCCAGACCTTCGATAATTTTTTGCCAATGCCAATATTTTTAACAATGTTTCATTTTATATACCCTTCCATTTCTTGTACAACTTTTTGTAAATATTTTTCTGTAGATCTAAGAAGTAATTTTTTTTAAAAATGCCCTTTTTTATATTGGTAGGCGACCAAAGGATATTATTTTCTTTTGCAATGTGGATTTGAGTTTCTTCCATAAACAACATTGTCTTTGGATACACCGTATCTTGCTTCAACTCACCTAAGGTTTTCTCATGTTGCATTTGATGGAAATGTAGGCTTCAACATCAATACTAACCCCATTTCTTTCCCTTCAAATTTATTGATATCACTCTTTAAGGAAGTTGGAGTTTATAAAGATGAGAGTTTTGATTTTTGATTGGGAAGTTAAGTATGGTCAATGGCCTAGATAGTTTTTGATTGACGTAATAATCTATCACTCTTTTATTGTTTCTTTTTATGATTCCAAGGAGTTTTTGATTGACTTATACTTTGTGACTCAAACAAACTATTTTGTTCTTTTAATCTTACTTTTGAAATTATAAATAAAGAAAGGATGTATGGAAGTTAATTTTGTAATTACCAAAGTCTTTGATTAGCTTGTTAGATTAATATGATTGACTTTAGAAGATATTTACGATATCTTGTCATTTCTTGCAAACCTTAGAATCTGATTGGCAATTTCAAAAATTCTGCATTTTCATATGCACATTTAAGAAAATACTAAAATTTGTGCTTCCATTGTGGCCTTTGATGCAGGACCTAGTGGTAATACTAGAAGCAATGAGAATTACAGCTGTTGCATTATCACCAATTGTTCCAAGATTATGTCGCAAGATATATTTACAACTTGGCTATCCCAAGAATGATTTTGAATCCATTTCTTGGGTATTTTTCTATCCCTATCTTTCATACATACATGCAAACACACAAGCAAACTATTTGGGATATCTGTGACCTCCCAAGTTCTCACTAGGTGTAAAAGTCCTTAGGACAAGGGTGGAATCCCAAGAGCAACTAGGAAAGACGCCACTGTCACCTCAATGGCTTTGCCTTTCTCTCTTTATACTATGGATGGTCCTAGTCAAGGGAGGCCCTAAGATAACTAAGTTCAATTTGTTATAGTATGGAGTGGGAGTGAGAGAAAGCTTAGTTTTATTATCTAATTTAATGTCATGATTAATGTTCTTAGGTTCACAACTTAAATCAGATTTACTCGTTAAAATTAATTGATCAACACAACACAAGGCTAAGATTAATGCAAGAAGACTTAGAGTTATACAATGAAATTCAACACACTTGCTTCAAAGAGATAAATGATCAATTCTAAATCTGTTTAGAAGATATTTAATGAAGAAATTTCAGATTAGAAAACATATAACAACCCTCTTTTTCAAGATACAACAATGATAAATTAGGCCTTGTTACCCCCCTCTCACCTAGGGGTAACTAGAGGAGATCATGTCTCATGGCCCGCAATGAAGACAGGATCTCAATGATGATGATGATGATGATCAGCATTCTCCACAGGCAGTAGACCAAAGGTGTTTGTTTCATTGTTGAAGAAGGAGATTCACCAGTTTTGCAGATTGTGGGTTTGTCTAAGATTGAGTTCATCCCATTATTTGCAGCTTGGCTACTGATTGTGGGGGTCTCTAAGGAGGGTGCACCAGTTATTTTCAGTTCGTTGAGGCTTCGAGGAGGCAGATCGTGGGACTTTGTGAGGGTCATCTCACCCTTTCAGCAGCTCGTGGGGTCTTCAAGGAGGTTGCACCCTTCATTTCTTGTTCATGGGGGTTCAAAGAGGAAGTCGTGCCCTCTATGTAATGTCCCCACTTTGGGACATCATCACAATGCAGAGATTTATGATGACCAGAGTAGCCAGATGGATGTTATAGCGAGTACAGGGGTATTTGAGAGGCATTGTGGGGTCCAGCTTGCATTGATCATCACATTCCATCATTATAAGCCATTCTGCACAGGTTGGCTTTGGTTTCGTTGCATTCCGATGATTTCCATGATTTTGACTATTTTGAGCTATAAGTCAATGGAATTCACTGAAGAGGTCATTTTGGGCACATTACTTGGAGGAACCTCTCAGTGTAATAGCTCATTGGAATCGGGAGGAGCAACATTACAGGATGGGATGGCTAGAAGTGACTTTCAGTGGCCAGGGAAGCCACAAGGAGAGATAAGGAGCTTTTCAAAGGTAAAAAGGTTAATAATAATTAATTAATTAAAGTGATTTAATTAATTAATTAAATATTAATAAAATGAAAGTCACTTTGGAGGGACAAGGTGAGCCAAAAGTATAAAGGAAAGGCAAGGGCCTCTTCTCATTCATTCATGTATGATTATCTTTTGATATCTGGCTTTAGCTAGTGAGCCCATCTCTTGGGGGTTTTGAGGCTTTTGACTTAACAAATCCTAGAGGACGATTCGGTGGTGAAAGATTCCACCTAGCTTGTCCCAAGCTTGGTCTCGGAGCTGCAATACGCTCCCACACCATTTTAGTTCCAGATCAACTCAGTTGCAGGAGGATTCCACATCAGTTGTTTGTGTAGATAGAGAGAGGGCGCACCAGTTGGGGGTTTCCAACAAGGGGGGTGCACCATTCATTGAGGAGGGATTCGTCCTAGTTGAGGAGAAGGGATTCCGAGAATTCCAGGTATTGGGTTTTCTTTGCAGGTGTCTTGGCATCATTCTTGGTGGTTTTCTGGAGTCTTTTAGTGGAGGATCGATTTGTATTGAGAGTGGGACGTTTTCCCAAGAGGAGGGCGCATCATTATTTGGAGGGTAGCTAGATCTAAGGATCTAGTAGGTATTTGAGGATTTGAGCACTTAGGTTCTCATTGTAGCGTCCTGATCTATCATTGTGGAGAGTTTTAGAGCATTTGGTGGCCTCCTTCATCAGGGCCGAATTATCTAGGGCTTCAGTCATCCAGTGGGGCGCACAATTCAGTGGAGGAGTTCAAATCTACAGAGATTGAGAGGGATCTTGGAGATTCGGGCACCTGGGTTGTTCTTACCATCACCCAATCTACTGTTTGGCATCTTTCTGGAGGTGATTGGACATCTTTGGCACCAGGGCCGAATTGTTGGGGAGCTTCAGTTATCCAGCAGAGCGTGGCATCTTCCAGCAGTGAGGGGTTTGGCACTTGGCATTGGTCTTCATCTCTTATCCAGCCTTTGGAGGCTTATTTTGTATTTTTGGGAGCATTTTGTAGCAGCTCATACTTGTTATCCATTGTCTATCATCTTGGCCATCTGTTGAGCATTCCAGATCGGCATCTCCATTGTAGCAGGTTCTTCTATTTTATGAATAAAGAAGATTTGATATGTTTTGGCTTGTCTATATTATTGCATATGGTTGAGGTATGTTCCATGGTTATCTCTTTCTGTTATTTGCTGCATACACACATATAAACACATCTAAACAAGTAGATCAACAAAGTGTTTGACGAAATATCTCACTCAGAAAAAGTTTTAAAAAGACACCAAAACCGTGATGATCCTTGCATAACGACTTGGGATCATTACACTCTATCACAATTCGTGGGGTTTCTCGAGGGAGTCATGCCCTCGTTATCAGATCGTGGGGCTTCCAGAGGGAGGCCATACCTCTTATTTCAGCCAAGGGACTCTCAAAAAGGGGCCATACCCTCTCAAAAGGGGGTCGTATCAACTTAGCAGCTCGTGGCAATAAATAAAAGGACCGCCCCAATAAAATAAAGCAACAAGTGTCCATCAAAACCTACATGTCAGATTGTTGATGATTTCAGAATTGTAATTGCTGATATTTATTACTATTATGGTGTAATGTTCCCAAGCCATTATGCCAAGAACATCAGGTCTTGCATGAGGAATATCTCGGTTTTGGTGCATTTTTAAACTTTTACTGAGTGTGGTATTTCGTCAAACACTTTGCTGATTTACTTGTTTGTTATGTGTTTACTTGCAGGTTGGCCTCTTGATTTCGGCCTTAGGGTTTATGTTCAATAACCACACATAGATCTGAAGACTCAATCAATGAAAGTACAAGATACACCAAATATGGAACCAATAGCAAGATCTAACCTTTATTAATATAATGATTGAGAACCTGATACAAGAGTAGGGCCGATCTGGAATGCTCAACAAATGGCTCCAATAAGCACAATAGAGGTTGCTACAAAATGCTCCAAGAAGATACTATAAGCCTTCAAAGGATGAATACCAATACAAGAAAGATCTGGGCCGTATGAAGTGTCAACCCCCAAGCTGGCAGGTGCCACGCCCTGGTGGATCACTAAATAGCCTCAACAATTCGGCCCTACTGCCAAAGATGTCCAAATGCTCCAATGAAGATGCCAAACAGTAGATCGGGTAACTGCAAGAACAACCCAGGTGCTCAAAATGCCAAGATCCCTCTCAAAGCCTTGGATCTAGACTCCCTCCAAGGAATGGTGCGCCCCCCTGGATGCCTAGAACCTAGATAATTCACCCTCTCTCCTAGATGCCTCCAAATGCTCCACCAAACCGCTAGGATGATAGTTCGCGTCACGACAATGAAAACCCAAGTGCTCAAATCGGTGAAAGACCTGCTAAACCCTTGGATCTAGCCACCCTCCAAAGAATGATGTGCCCTCCTCTTGGGAAATCGTCCCACTCTCCATGCAAATCAATCCTGCATCAAAACACCTCTGGAATCAACCAAGAATGGTGCTATGACACCTGCAAAGGAAACCCAATACTTGGAATTCCCAAAATCTCTTCTCATCAACCAAAACATGTGAGCCTAGCTCCACAAGTGCACCCCCCTTGCTGGAAAACCCTCAATGGTGCGTCGTCTCTCTTCCTGTGCCTGTGGTTGGTGTAGAACCCTCCTGCACTAATATAGATCTGAACTAGAATGTTGTGGGAGAGTATTGCATCTCCGAGACCAAGCTTGGGACAAGGTAGGTGGAATCTTTCACCACCGAATCGTCCTCTAGGGTTTGTTAAGTCAAAACCCTCAAAACCCCCAAGGTATGGGCTCTCTAGCTAGAAGCCAGATATCAAAATGATAAACATACATGAATGAATGGGAGAATAGAGGCCCTTGCCTCTTCTTTATACTTCCTTCATCCCTTGTCTCTTCAAAGTGACTTTTCTTTTTTAATTATTAATTAATTAATTAAATCACTTTAATTAATTAATTAACCTTTTTACCTTTGAAAAGCGCCTTATCTCTCCTTGTGGCTTCCCTGGCCACTAAAAGTCACTTCTCACCATCCTATCCTATAGTGTTGCTCCTCCCAATTCCAATGAGCTATTACACTGAGAGGTTCCTCCATGTATTGTGCCCAAAATGACCTCTTCAGTGAATTTAATTGACTTATAGCTCAAAATACTCAAAATCATGGAAATCGTCAGAATGCAATGGAACGAAAGCCAATTTGTGCGGAATGGATCATAGTGATGAAATAGGATGAACAATGCAAGTCGGACCCCAAAATACCTCTCAATAGCTCATGTACTCGCTATAATCTCCATCTGGCTACTTTGGTCATCATAACACCCTGTAATATCCTGATGTCCCAAAGTGGGGACATTACAGTCCTCCCTGCTAGAATATTGCTTGTCCTCAAGCAATAACCAAATCTCTCCAAATATAATACTAGGATCCCATGTCCACCTGTACGACATAACGTAGAACCCATCCAAAGATGAACTATCACGCACTCTGCCCCCTGGGTCCCATATCACGACATGAACTGCAATCCCTTGGGAAGCATAATCCTGAAATATATCCACACCGTGAAACTCTTGCACATCACACATGGCCTCATCCCGGAATGAGTCCACCCTCCAAGACACCACCAAGATCAACATGGCCTCCCTCAACTATAAATGTTGATGCCATAATGAGTTACTGCAAGACCTCTGTGAGTCACCCTTAAGTGGTGTGCTCTCCTCAACACTGAAGCTCAATGGAAAGTCAGATCAACTTTCCCCTGCAAAGGTCCACTCGCCCCTGTCAGTCAGTGAAATGCTCAACCCTGCAATCCCTGGATCCCATGCTAGTCTCTGTCAAAGATCCGCCTACTGGCACTGCACTACGCTGATCATGCCAGACTTCTCCTTGTATATATACTGGATCCTCCACTCCTGGATCCTCAGGCTAAAATACCTGTGGCAATTGGACCTGCTGTCCAGAAACTGCGTTTGTAAAAATATCTCTGTAGAAGTAGTACCTATCCAACCATCCCCATGTCCGATCATGATGATCAAGAGTGAAAAGTTGCCTCGCTCCATAGGACAAGTCCATGCAGGCCCACTCCAAACCAACCCATGGTGGAGTATGTGGCTCTCTGGTGCAACTTGGGTCATCATGTAGTGAAACATCCTGCTAACCAAGTGAACTCCCGAATCCCATGGAAAACTTGGAAGTTTATCTCCTCTAACTGCCCCTGTGTGAGACTGATCATTGTCAGAAGCCCTCTGTGCTCATCTACTATCCCCTGTCCTATGATGCTCACCATCACGCACCAAGTCTCAAATGGCTGCCTATGACGATCCACCTCTATCCCGATGGATGTTGTAAAGATACTCATGTCATGTGGTCTCGGCCTAGCCACTCCCCATGTCCCCAGCCACTGTCTATCTCTTCTCATGCGGATGTCTATGATAACAGTGTCGGGAAAGGCTAACAGAAACCTCTGTAGCTGACTGTAGGGATGGAAGATATCACATGTTGTGGTCAATCCCAAGGATTCAACCAGAAGCTCGTCCATCGATATCCATGATGAATACTCACCTGTGGTCATCACTGGACCCCAATCATCCAGTGCAACTGGGAGTAACTCCTCCAACTCCTAGTCAACCAACCTCAATCTCTCATCTCCCATGCAACTGCTGAAACGGTGAAGGTGATCTCTCACAACTAGGTGTTGCTGCAAAGGAGTGACATCTGCATGCTCTCCTAAGTGTGTCTCCTCCCTGCAAGGAAATACATCCCTCTGAATCCCACCGTACATCTCGGCATGTCTCTGTGAGCTATCACTCACCACAGTATGCTCCGACATACTCCTGTCATCTCCCGTATACTCATGTTGCATCGTATATCTTGGGTGTACTACTGGATCAACCTCTACATGAAGGTCAACCACTCTCAGAACACAAATGGAAGTCTCCCCAAAACTGTCCCTAGCTCTAGAGTCTGCATGCATATGTAAGTGCTTGACTGCCTCAAAGATCCTCGTGGAGGGTAGCTCCTGCGCCTCCAGATCATAACTCTCCATACCCATCAGTGATCCTGGGTACTCCTCACTCTCCTCCATCAATGGGTGCTCCTCTACCCAGTCATCAACATCCCCTAGCAATGTGACTGAAGGATATACCTGACTGTCCACTAGGATAAATAAAGTGGATCTCTGACGGATCTCCTCAAGAAGCTCCTCTGATCTGGACTCTGATTCTTGAAGGGCTATCTGTGTGCCTCCCAAGAATCCTCGAGGGCTCTCCAACTCCTGAGTAAGTTTGTCCACCTCCAGGTCCTTCTCCCTCAGAGCATCATGATACATCTCGCCTATCCTCAATAGGTAGTCTCTATCTGTCAACAACTGCTGGTAGTCGGTCCTCATCACAGATACTCTCTCCCCGAAAGTATGAAAGTCATCCATGGCAAATCCTTCATCTGAACTACCTTGTGCTACTGATGCCCTCCAACAGTAATCTGCCATCAATGCATGCATGTCATCAATGCGCTTGGTGGTTGCCATGATCATACCCTCACTAACCCTCAATTGTCCTGTCAAGTAGTGTGACTCCTAATCATAGTCATGCTGAGGTGCCACCTCATATCCCTCACTACTAGTGTCGGCACTGGAATCCCCAAAAAATCTCTCTGCAGAAGATAAAGTGTTGAACTGCCCACTGTCTACTATGCTATTGGGTCCTCCTACATGCTGCTGCACCCCATCACTAGATGCTATCTCGCTCTAAATCACACTGTATCCTGTATGAGCAGCTGTATCCTCCTGTGCATTCACCCTGCTACTATCATCTGCGCCTGGATCCCATATAGATGTGTCCAGACACGTGCTATGGTCATCCTGACTAATAAAGAGTGCATCCTCATCAATGCAGGCCGATCCTGGTAGTAAGTGCCCCATCAACCTGTCAGTCTCCACAATCTGCTCAACTAATGGAGTCTCCATAAGCTGTGACTCAATCTCCTCATGTTGATATGTGAGTGTAGGATCAACTATTTGCACGTCATATATCTCATCTTGGATCTGTGGATCCATGTGTCTCTGGTGTGTATCTCTCACGTACGACTCCTCCATCATATCTGACATGCGACTGCTATCCTCATGCGATGTGGCTATCCTAGGTGTGAAATATCCCTGATCCCGTCGATCGAGATATTTGCTATTGATCTACTATTTTGTCTTGCAGATCTGATACACTGGGGGTTTCTGGATGCGTTTCAGTTGTATGTTTGAGATCTTAATGGTTATTGCATGTGCATGTGGGTTATTGCATGTGCATGTTGGTTATTACATGTGCATGTTGCATATTTAAGGTTTAAACAACATATAAAGGATGCATGCAAAAGTAGAGAACATCAACTACCCAATATCATGTATAATAACAGTTCGAGCATGGAAATACAATAGCCTACTGGAAATATAGAATATAAACGTCAGTAAGATCTCATGGATCAGTACTTGAATACAATCAAATAACATAAAAATACCCGTGATCAAAAGATGATAGCAGATCTGATGCATGCACGGATAGATCGGCAAAAATACGCGATTCCGGAGAAATACGGTAACCGCTACCAGCTGGAAAACTTGTCCAGAAGAATGGACCGTCGGAATGCACCGAAAACTGCTCCAATAGAAGCGCCCTGGCCTCTAGACTGAAATGGATGAGTATCGGATCTCGGATCCGGTCTCTAAGGCGCTGGATCTGGACCCCTGGGGGGGTTTGTGCACCTCCTGGAGCACTGGATGCGCCCAAAAGGATTCCACTAACAGAATCTGCTGCTATATGGCTCAAAACGATCGTCTCGCCAAATAAGGAAATGGGTCGGAAGGCTTTGTCTGGATCTGCTCTGAAACTCTGCATGCAACACCAAATGTTTGTCCGGAAGAGCTGCGCCCTAAATGGATGAATGAGTCGATCTACAAGATTCCACTGTCAGAATCTGATGATAGATGGCTCAATAGAAGCGCCCTGGCTGGATCTCAAATGGGTTGGAAGGAAACTACAATCTGGATACGGGTCTCGTGCAGCTCTCCAAACCCTCAAACTAGCTTGCGTCTTCACTGGCTGAGTTGCGCACTCTGCAATGGATACTCCTGGAAAGTACGGTGAAATGCCTGGATGGTATCTCCGATGGGCTAGGGTGTGTCTCTCAACGCCGAAACCGATCAATGGTGGTGGTTTCCTCCAGAAATCCACAAAACAGTAAGGTCGGCTCTCCTCCTCCTCTGGGAACTCTCAACATCAAATCATAACAATGCATAATGAATTAGGTTGCTTTACCCTTCCTTTATAGCTTCC
>ML778917.1:1794126-1817448 GCA_009831015.1 Picea engelmannii | reverse complement strand
AAGAACCTGCAAAAATCAACAAGCTATTGCTTGCTGATTTGAGCTGCAACACACTCAACAAAGTTATGAAATTTCTGTTTTTAAGCAGAAATTTCGTGCATACAAAAACCAGAAAATTGTATTGATTAAGTGACCAATCTAAGTATGTTAAATACCAAAAACCGAATCTGAAAGAATGAGGAAGAGGGACAGAGAATGCTAGTGAAGTGTAAGCGAAGATGTGGGTACATTCGTTCTTGAAGCTATCCCAACAACTTCATAGAGGTGATCTGCAAAACTTAAACCAGAAGTGAGATGGAACAACAGATAATATCCTGCATGCATAGACAATACAACATAGTTTCTATTATATAAGCATGCACTAAATATATAGGTGGGCAACTACACTATTGCCTCACCTAGCCTAGTAAACTAATTTACTTGAGCAACTATTTATCAAAACACATAAAGATTCATAATGATATCACCTCACAATGAATAGCAAATCCAGACTAATCTTGAACGCCACAGTATCCTCCAAAGCAGTTTTTGTATTATTAAATGGGAAGAGGTTGTAGCATCAATGCTGCTACAAGCTCTTCAAGAACCAAAACCAGTGAAGCAATGTGAAAGTAATGAGAGAGAGAGAGAAGGGAAGAATTCGGTAGCATAACAATACTGTGAAGAATGATGTGAAATGAGGGAGTGAGAGGTCTCTTAAATAGCAAAACAAGCCAAGGAGACCCCTCTTGGATCTTCAACACTTGTCAAAGATCCAAAGGTGAAGACAACTCAAAGAGAAAAGCCACCAATGAGATGATAGGCTTTTAGGGTGAGGGGAAATGGAAAAAGGATGAAGTGATGAGGAGAAAGCAAGGAAAGGAGGGGGCGAATTAGGCAAGGAGGTCCACGCATGGGTTAAAGGAAGAGTTTCCTTGCTTTCAACATAGATTTTTCCATCTCCACATGAGTTTTCTCAACTCACAAAAAGATAAAGCGTGAGTTAAGGGAGGAAAGACGTGAGGTAAGGTTGTTTGAGTTGGAAAGTGAGGATGGCACACGCCTAAATGGCATATGAGAGGTGGATGAAGGGAGGCCCACGCTTTAACTAAAGAGAAATTCCCAGCTTATGTGTGAGGTTTCCAAAATTACTTGAAGTAAAGCGTGAGAGTGATGGGTATGTGAGGTTTTAAGTGGGAGAGTGTGTGGGACACACTCCCAATGGGACGTGGATGGATGAGGAGAAGCGTAAGGAGGGAGAGGGGACCCACGATTTAAAACAAAGCAAATCCCAATTAGAATTTGATGTTTCCATGCTTATGTAGAGGGTGACGTGAGCTCACATGAGGTAATGCGCGAGGGTGAAGAGTACGTGGAGTTTTAGTGGAGGGAGTGTGGAGTCCACACTCTAAGTGAGGTGGATACTTAGAGGAAGGGCACACCTCATGAAGAGGGGCCCTCAACCCAATAATTAAAACATTACCAAGTAATGTGTGGAGTGGGGACGTACCACCCAAATGGGGGACGTATCTTTTAAGTGGGAAATTAATTAAAAGGTGGGTAAAGGGTTAGGAAAGGTATGGGTAGGTTAGGTGGGGGCCTCTCTTTAATTACCACACTTTACTTCACCTTATTTGACTCATTATTACAAAATTTACATTTTCCCATGTTCTGGGTTTGGCAATTAAAACCGCCATTTTCCCGAAAAACTCTTAAGTGGACAAAAAACCTAGAAAAACTTGTCCGATTGAGTTGAAACTTGGTCCATGGGTTTAGGGGGTCTCATTAGTTTTCTTTTGAGTACAAATACCCCTATCAAAAATCCTGGGACCTAAGTTTTACATTAATTACCCAGAATTAATTAATTAATTAATTCCCAACTTTAAAAAAAACCTAGCTAGACTTGACGGAATTCCGCGAAATTTCGCGTGTTGTCTTACATGGTCATTTACAACATTCCTAAACACTAGCTACCTAGGAATGACTTCATTAGAATGCCTTTCATCACTTTGGAGGATTTATTGGGTGGGAGTGAAAAACTCAAGGGAGATTAACCCGGCTGGTTAGGCCACATTAACCTCCTGAGGATAAAAAACACTCAGTGAAAGGAACTCTCCTAATGAAGAAACCCTAAGGCAACTGACCTAACATGATCCATGTAGACCTATTACATTATAAACCCACTCAGGGGTGCGGAAATCCTGCCTACAAAATTGTGTGCTGGAGCAAAAAATGCCCTGTAGAACCAAATAGTCTTCRACATATTTGCATCTGTTGATGCATATCTTCATGGTACATGGAGTTGACCTCTAGTTGAAGAGGCGGTCAACAGGGAGTTTCAGCTTCCCCGCTCCCGTTTTCCTTCGAAGTAGTTTCTCCCGGAGTCCACAGATCCCTGCCACGTGTCCTCCTTAGATCGATGGTCGTCATTCACTTCGGAGCTCCAGCTCTACATGCTGACTGCCCCCGAGCTCTGAAGTGCCAAAGTACATGGCAGTCATCAGTTCAGACATGTGGCGCTCTCATCGGTCATGACACCTGGCATCCAGCTGGCGTCGACACATGTCACTTCTCTTTTCATGACACGTCAGCATAGTGATGTCAGACCACCACGTCAGATCATCCTTCGGGAAGTGTTCTTGTTCAACGCCATCTACAAGCGTGCTTAGAATGATCCTAAAGTTGGCAGGCGGATAAACCTTAGTGGTGGCGCTAAATTTAGCAGGTGCGCCCAAATCGCAGATCGCGACGAGATCAACGACCACGTTTCATTGCGGGGACGCAACATGCTCGAACGATAAAATTCCTGAGCGGTTTCGCAATTGAAATCGTGGTATAGTAAAAGAGCTACGTGGCATCACCAGGTGCATTGCGGGACGAAAAGCGGGTTACTTCAAACCACCCCCTCGCGCCCCCGCAAAATAGAGAAACATAAAGGGACGTTGGAGCAACACCTATCATCCACATCATGTATCCCGTTCACCCTCCATCCTGTCACACCTTCCACATCGGTTACCCCGTTTACCTCCCCACCTACACTTGTCCCCACGTCATCCTATTGTGAGCAATTACTCTTTCTCGTAACTGTTAGCCATCACATAATGAGCCAACACTGAGCTACCTGTCACATTATCACTCCCTCCATATTTTCAACTGATATTCTTTTTGCAGTAAACGCATCCGAAGAACATATAGCAGTGGAATCGGATGACGAGCACAGTAAACAAATGATTATGGTGGCCTCAATGGACATGTGTGCCCAATTCAAAGAGCAAAGGAAAATGGCACGTCTGTGAGCAGATGAAGAGACAAATGAAAGCTCCAACTCAAACAATATTGGCCTGATGTCGTTTCATTCGAATTACATTATGTTTTTAGGAGATATTGTATGAAGTCCAACAGTTTTTGAGTTGTGATAATTTTTGTATAAATAGATAGATTTCAGATCTATTTGCGGCTGCTTCTTGCCGGATGTAATAGAGAAAACTCTCCTTTTTGAGTATTAATACAAGTGCAGACAGAGATTCCAATTTTTGTTCAATTTGAGTTATGTGTTCCTTCTGTATTTTCATATCTCCGAATTTCCTTATGTAATTCCTTGATAAGCGATTGATTGCAATTTAGTATCACAACTACTGCAATCACATTATATCAACAATTCGTTAAGTAAGTAGTTTTTCCTTTGTATCTACTGTAAGTAATACAAGACCTGCAAGCTATTTGAATTACTGCATCTCATATCCTGTTCAATGGTACAGTCTTTACTTTCTTCTACTGCAAACAAGGTGAGACTCATCTGCCATTGATGGTTAGCTTTGTTTAACGGTTTTGTAAGTTTCTCCCACGCCATTTGATATTATAATTGTGACTCAAACAACGAAATACGACCTATGTACTGTCCTATTATTAAATTCATTTAAGGATCTTTTCTTATATAACTAAAGGTAGAAAAAGCGCTCTTTTAAAACATTCTCTTTAAACATTCTCGATGCCTGACATTACTCTTTGAGCCTTAAGTTTAATCTTAGGAACAACAGGTCTCTCCATTTCTTGCTGAGAAGCCTTTTATTGCTTTCTCGTGGATCCGTGGGCGAAGCATCTGAAGGTTTTGTTCTTTTGGCTTTTATCTTTTGCCAGCTACTTTTACCCTCTGAGCCTTTAGCCCCTTCTTCCCACAAGGCAAGGTACAACCCTTTGCTATCTTGGCAAAACCAATGCCCAAACTAGTGTAGGGGATGGATGAGAGGGAAAATGATGAAAAGTGATAAGTTTGGTGGGAATGGACAATGACCTTTCATAAACCCACCCAGTGGCAATCAAATCCTAAGAGAACCAACTTGCTAGGGCATCCTGTCATTCCCCCCCGGGTGTAGACAAGTGGAAAGGCATAAATTCCAAGCACACGTCAAAAGAAAAAAAGAATTAAATGCACATATTCAAATGTTTTGAGAACCAGAGTGACACATACCATGATACACAAACTCATTACCTCATGGAGCAAGACCTACTACTACTGAAGGACCAGGTCGATGGGATGGATGTTGTTGCTGCTGACAAGATGGAGGCGTTGAAGAAGAAAGATGGGCCCTCCAAGGCCAGGCTCAAGTTAATATGGCTCTCGGTACTCCATGTCTAGGACCTGTGGAACTCGAGACATAGTCTCCTTAATTATCCCTAGGCTATGGTATAACATTCCCCAAATATATTAAGGCTTGAACAGGCTGAATTGTATGCAGATATAATTTTCTATCTTAAAAACCTTACACGCCCAAGCCATCTTGTGGATCATAAGAAAAGAGCCTTAAGGTTAAAAACATCCAAGTATGTCATCACTAAAGATCGACTAGGATGGAGAAATCCTGATGGAATAATCCTTAGATGTGTTGATGAAATTGAAACCAAGAATCTAGTGGATGAATTTCATGTTGGATTTTGTGGTGGCCACTATGCAGCGAAAACAACAACTCATAAAATCCTTAGAGCAGGGTATTATTGGCCCACCATTTTCTCAGATGTCCATCAGCTTGTAAGAAAATGTGAGCCTTGTCAGCGTTTCACTGGAAAGCATAAGTTAGTTTCCCTCACTTTACAACCAGTAGTTATTGAAGCACCTTTTCAGCAGTGGGGTTTGGACTTCATAGGAAAATTTAAGGATAATTCAAGTAATGGCTATTCATGGGTCTTAATAGCTACATATTACTTCACTAAATGGGTTGAAGCCATCCCTACTAAATCAACAACTGAAAAGGTTGTCATGGATTTCCTTGAAGACAAGATAATAACTAGGTTTGGTGTGCCTTCAAAGATAGTAAGAGATAATGCAAAAGCTTTTTGCTCAGCAGAGATGTCTTCTTTTTGTTTCAAATATGGCATTATCTTATCCCATGCATCAGATTATTATCCACAAGGAAATGGTCAAGCAGAATCAAGTAATAAAAATCTAATCACCATAGTTAAGAAAATTGTTGGGGAAAACAAAAGGTCATGAGATAGTAAAATCAAATATCCATTATGGGCAATGTAATGTTCCTAAGCCAAGGTGCCAAGAACATTGTGTTTTTCATCGGTTTTTTAAACGTTTTCTAGTTGTGGTATTTTGTCAAACACTTTGTTGATTTGGTATTTTAGATTGCACTAGGGTTTATACTGATGGTTGTTATGTGTGTTTGCAGTAATAATCAAATAGATTTAGCAATGGAACATACCTCAACAAGATGCAAGATCAACAACACATGGGATAACCAAAAATACCTCAAATCTGATATTATTCATAATAGAAGAAGACCCTAATACAATGGATCTGTAGATCTGGTACAATATAGCTAAGAGCTAATAGAAAAATGAAGATGATCCCTAAGCAAGATCAAGAAGTGAAGTTACAAGCCTCCAAAGGCCACATGACTGCAATAGATGAATAACAAGATGAGATCCCTTCCCTCTGAAGTGCTAAACCCAAAACTAGATAAGTTGCACCCTGCTGGAAAGCTAAGTACACCCAACAATTCGGACTAGCTGCTAGAGGCCTCCAAACACTCTGAAAATGGATGGAAGTGTAGATCGGGCCAAGGCTAAAACCACTGGTGAAGTCTTAGGTCAAACGGTGAAGATATGACCCTCCAAATAAACAATCCTCTATTTGACTTGCATCCTCATGGATGACTGAAACCCCAATAATTCGGCCTCCAAGGAATAAGCTACCAAACCCCCTGAGAAGGGTGCCAAAATGTAGATCAGTCCACTGGAAACCCTCTGGTAAAGTCTCAGGCCGAATGATGAAGATATGATCAACCAAATGACTAGATCCTCAATCTGTGGTGCACCCTCCTCTCTCTGAACCTGTGTTGAGCTCCAATAAATAATACGATAGAGAAACCTCCTCCGGAAAGGGCTAGGAAAGGCTCCCTAGGCCCTACAAAGAATATCCAGAAGTCCTTTTCCTCAAAATCCTTCTCCTCCGCCTAGATCAGGGTAATCTCCTCAAGGTGGTGCGCCCTGAAGTTGTGCCCAAGCTCTCTCTGAACCTGTAACCGATGTAGAAAACCTCTTGAAGCTGAGTAGATCTGATGTAGAATGGCGAGGGAGGAATCTTTCACCTCCGTGACCAAGCTTGGACCAGGTTGGGTGGGATCTTTCACCACTGAGCTGATCTCTAGGGTTTGTTAAGTCAAAACCCTCAAAACCCCCAAGTGCATGGGCTCACTAGCAAGAAGCCAGATATCAAAATGATTAACAACATGAATGAGAGAATAGAGACCCCTATCTCTCTTTTATCCTCCTTGCTCACCTTGTCTCTCCAAAGTGACTTTTACTTTATTTAATTATTAATTAATTAATTAAATCACTTTAATTAATTAATTAATCATTTTACCTCTGAAAAATACCTTATCTCTCCTTGTGGCTTCCCTGGCCACTGAAAGTCACTTCTCATCATCCTATCCTGTAGTGTTGTTCCTCCCGATTCCAATGAGCTATTACACTAAGAGGTTCCTCCAAGTGACCAATATGACCTCCTTAGTGAATTTAATTAACCTATAGCCCAAAATAACTCAAAATCACGGAAATCGTCGGAATGCAACGGAACCAAAGCCAAGCTGTGCAGAATGGATCATAATGATGAAATAAGATGTGCGATGCAAGTCGGACCCCAAAATACCCCTCAATAGTCCTTGTACTCACTATAACCTCCATCTGCGCACTCTGGTCATCATAACACTCTGTAATATAATGATGCCCCAAAGTGTAATGTCCCCACTTTGGGACATCATTACATTACAGAGGGTTATGATGACCAGAGTAGCCAAATGGAGGTTATAGCGAGTACAAAGATTATTGAGAGGTATTTTGGGGTCCGGCTTGCATCGCTCATCCCATTTCATCATTATGATCCATTCCGCACAAGTTGGCTTTGGTTCTGTTGCATTCTGACGATTTCCATGATTTTGAGTATTTTGAGCTATACGTTAATTAAATTCACTGAAGAGGTCATTTTAGGCACAGTACTTAGAGGAACCTCTCAGTGTAATAGCTCATTCGAATCGGGAGGAACATGACTACAGGATAGGATGATGAGAAGTGACTTTCAGTGGTTAGGGAAGCCACTAGGAGAGATAAGGCGCTTTTCAAAGGTAAAAAGGTTAATTAATTAATTAAAGTGATTTAATTAATTAATTAATAATTAAAAAGAAGAGTCACTTTGGAGAGACAAGGTGAGCAGGAAGTATAAAGGAGAGGCAAGGGCCTCTACTCTCCAATTCATTCATGTATGACTATCATTTTGATATCTGGCTTCTAGCTAGAGAGCCCATACCTTGGGGGTTTTGAGGGTTTTGACTTAACAAACCCTAGAGGACGATTCGGTGGTGAAAGATTCCACCTAGCTTGTCCCAAGTTTGGTCTCGGGGATGCAATACTCCCCCACACCATTCTAGTTTAGATCTACTCAGTGCAGGAGAGTTCTACACCAACCACAGGCACAGGAAGAGAAAGAGGGCGCACCATTGGGGGTTTCCAGCAAGGGGGGCGCATCATTCATTGAAGGAAGGTTCGTTGTAGGAGTTTGAGAGGGCTCTTGGAGATTTGAGCATTTGGGTTTTACTTGCAGGGCCTTAGCCATGATTTCTAGTGCCTCTTGAGAGAGTTTTATGGTTCAGATGATTCCCTAGAGCATTGGAGAGAAGGAGGGCATTTTTGAGATTCAAACCTATTCAGTTTGGAGGTGTTATACTTCAGATCTGACCCTAAGATTTTACCCAGTGACTTGCAGTGTCCCGATCTACCTTTCTAGCGAGTTTCAGGTCATGTGGAGGCCTCCTTCATCAGGACCGAAATTGCAGGGTTTGACAGTTTTCAGGAGGGCACAACTCCACTTGAGGATTCAGCCTTTGGAGGAGTAGTCCTTGGTATTTCGGTTTGATATTTTAGGAGGGGACTCTACACATCTCGATCTACAGTTTGGCATCTTCATTGGACTAATTTGGGGGCTTGTTCAGCTGAGCCAAATTATTGAGGGTTTCAGTGTTCTACTAGAGCGTGGCTTTTCCAGTTGGGGGTTTGGTATTGCATACGGCCTAGATCTCTACTTGTATTCAGTCTTCATCGTGTATCCAGCCTTTTTGGAGGCTTATAGTATCTTCTTGGATCCTTTTGTAGCAACTATTATTATGTTATTGGATCCATCTGTTGAGCATTCTAGATCGACATCTTCATTGTATCAGGTTCTCTTACTATTATGAATAAGATCAGATCTAAGGCATTTTTTGGTTGTCTACTATATTGTTGATCTTGCATATGGTTGAGGTATGTTCCATTACTATATCTGTGTTGATTATTGCTGCAAACACACATTAAAACTCATCAGTATAACCCTAGCGCAACCTAAGAGACAATAATAAGAAAAGTGTTTGACGAAATGCCACAACCAGAAAAAGTTTAAAAATACACTCAAAACCGTGTAATGTTCCCAAGCCAATTTTTTTCTTGGAAACACTAGCTAACCGCTGAACTAACTGTTGACTGTTTGTGTTTGCAGGATGGCCACTGATATAAAAACTGGATATTATTTGTAACTGGCCATGTCAGCCTTTGGACCTAATTTTGGTCTTTGGTATTGTATAAATAAGGGGAAATTGCCTCTTATTTTTCATCATCTTTCACTCACACTTGTGAGGTCTGAAATTTGCGCCCTAATTAGGGTTTTATGACTAAAATTTAGTGCGCACTTGTTGAAGGAAGGCTAATTTTGGTGTTTTGGGCATTTTTTTGGTGGAAAGTCTACAACTAGGTGATATGCTAGATTATTCTTGGTGAATGTAAGTAAAATTATGCAATTCTTCTTTCTTTTGAATGGTTATAGTATCTCTACTTTGCATTTTGCTAAAGATTATGAAATTGCTAGCATGAAACCCTAGGAGATTAAGCACATGTTATTGTCCTTATCTCAATTGCTATCCACCTACTAGATTGTGCCAAGGAGTCGTTTTTCTTGAAGCCATTTCTAAGGGCCTTGTCATTGCAACACCCTAGCACTTGTTGCTTCATCTTAGCCGTCACTTGCTTCATTCTTTGAGTTAAAGAGGGAGGAAAATCTACTAAGGCCTAGGGTTACCTACACCTTAGTAGTCATTTTCCCCTAGGGGTTGGTGGTTGAAGCCTTGGCTTACCAACACTTCATCCATCAACTTCTCTTGTCTTTGGCTCTCCTATTATCATCCTTCTTCTTCAACATTTGCTGCCACTTTATTGACTCTATTTTTCCCTAAGAAAGCACTAGTTTGAGACCTCCATTGAGTATTTGATCAACACAACCTTCAAAACCTATTCTTTAAATAACCTACTAACACTTTCTAACGCTATAATAGCTTGATCTACTAACCTACTCGCTGTTGTTATTAAAGTAAGTTACAGCCATTTAATGCAGCATTAAAAGCTCATAAAGCAATTGCAAAGACTGAATTATAGTTTGTCTTATGTGCTTCTGTCAAATGCTAATATTATGACTTCAATGGTTAATGGTTTCTAGTCATTTTGAAGCAAGTTTTAAGACATTTTATGTGAAGTATTGCTCTATAAACATCATTGTTATAAGATTCCTGTTTACTTCATCATATTCAACAAATTGCTTTATTTAAGAAAGTCAACGGTTTTATCAAGTGCTAACCAGCAAGTGCTCTTGCAAATATATAGTTTTCTTGTTGCTTTGTTCCGAGCAAGTACACTTCTAGCATATCGTATCTTAATTGGTTATTTAAACCGGACTTTCTGATCGGTGGTGACTTGTGAGAGGGGACCTTTTACCTAGCTACTTTCCCTTTGCCTTCTCAAAACCCCAGGTCACTGGGGATGTCTCCCCTGGGCCTACCACCCTAAATAGAAAGAGACTTCCTATTGAGGTGACAGTGATAGGATTAGTCTCTCGTTTCGCCAATTTTCTTTCCATTTGCCTCTTCTTCTATCAAAGTACAAATTGTGCGATAACAAGTTGCATTCGACATTTGTACTCCGCAGAGATATCATAATATAAGCTTTGCAGTCTTTTGTCGTAATTTTTATTCGTATGCTCATTTATATGTTGTAAACCATTAATCATACACACATATTAGCAGAGATTCCTAGACTAGTCGAATCTGGGATATTACAATTATAGTCTTGAAAATGAACAACTGAAGCATCCTCCAGGCATGCGAAAATTGTCGGAAGACCATGCCCACAACCAAGCTCCAATACTTTCTTTCGCTTGAATGATAACTGGCCATCTTGGATCTCATGTTTCAAGGCATTGACTAGATCTGTTGAACTTTCCCACAGTTTTAGGCTCCCTTCATACTTCCCAAAACCACGATCTGAAGTAGCTGACCAAATGATAAGACTTCACGGTTGAATAGCATTACCTTTTGATTCCAAACAGGTGCCCACTAGAATGGTGGGTAACAAGCCCATCTATCCATCGTCTAGGGTCCAAGAGGCATGAGAAGATGTGTTTGAATGGGGTCAATCACTAGGTGACCCAACACTCTTCATCACACATGTTGTATCTTGTAGAAATGTGCACAACATTCTGGGGTGAAAGTACCAAAACATTCTCCAAAAACCATGTCAGGTGTACTCAAGTCAGTCAAAGCCATGGAATCAAGTAAAACCAACAATCACAAGCTACAGTAGTCCAAAGAAGCATATAAAGTAAGCCATCAAGTAATACAAAATCCGAATGAACATTCTCATTGGGTATCCCCTTCAAACTTCACACAAGCCCAAGACTTTATGCAATTTGGCAAGTTTTAGGTATGGGAGGGCTGCCAAAGGAACCTATTAGGTGTGCCAGTACCCAAGTAGAGAGATATTTCCCTAAAGAACCAATCAAATATATGTAATGAATGTGAGGTGGTCATGGGGTTTACTTCTAGGCATGGGGTCATTAACATGCAAGATACTGTTTGGACTCACCTCCATGAGTGTCTGCCTTCATGGAGGGTGCAATTGAGCTACCCTTTCCCCAGTGTTTTTTGCATTTTGAACCCCTTCTTTTTCCTCTTTCTTTTACTTTATATGATTTGTGAGTCCCCTTAAGAAGGTTTCAAGCATAGCACTTCCTTTGCTGCCATTTGGGATATATTCAAGTCCTTTTTTATAGATGAATGTGTTTATTCACATTAGGACTAGGGGTGATCGCCATTAGAGGGGGTAGAGCTCAATTGTGGACGCATGGTTTTTAACTATCCTTTTTATCCCATTTCTTTCTTTTTTTCTGCTAGCTGCAATCTACCTTTGAGCTCTTAGCCCCTTCTTCTCATATGAGAATGAGGTACATGCATTTTTGGTGTACATGTAACCACATTACCCAAAAGGTGGGAGAATAGAAGGATCAAGGATGGAAAGTGATAAGTATGATCGGGAATGGTACGTTACCTCTTTCAAGGTACCACCAGTAGTACCCCTTTTCCCCAAGAGTGACAACACAGGACTAGGATGCCCAGGATGGCCACCAAGGTGAAACAAGGAAAAAAGCAGAACTTCTGGGCTCATGATTCATGATCCAACTTCAACCTATGGTCATTAATCAAATGCCCAAAGCATCAAATATGACACTTTACATGTAAGGACTAATGTACCTTATAATGTGTCAGGCTACCATCTCCCAATGAGCCTTGTTGATTGAGTGTGATGAGTTGTGTTGGCGAGGAAGAGGCATTTGAGGGGCTGCTGGGCTGAACTTTGTGGACATGTTGATCATCATGATCATCGGGATCACTGTCTTCACTACGGGCCAAGAGACATGATCTCCTCTAGTTACCCCTAGGTGAGAGGGGGTAACAAGATCTTCTAATTCATGATAGCAAAGTTGCACTCAAAAATTTTACCCTCCAACGGAAGATGAAAACTTTAAGAAGCACTAATCAAAACTTCAGATATTTTAAAACTAAAATCATAGGAATATAGACCAGGAGTGTTGACACTACATATCAAAATTTCAGATCAATCCAGCAAGCAACAGAGTAGTAGATCTGAGAAATACTAAATCTGCAAATCAAAACCAGCAAGCTATAAATCTGTAAAAGCAATCACATAACTGCTCATTAACATAGAAAGAATAATTAAAATGACTACTTGTTTTCCAATGCACCTTCCATCTCTTTTTTATAGAGTAAGAGAGGGGTCCATGCATAAAAAATGTCCAAGAATAGAAAAGTGCAACTCCCCAAGTAATGCACCACACATGTGACAAGAATAGGTAGATGCATGCCAACACATGCCATGCACACTCCATGTGGTGGCCACATGCCAAGCACACTTTCCTATGTAACCCCTTGAGTAATGCACTCCAAATGTGCCGAGAATAGGTAGACACATGCCAACACACACCAAACACACTCCATGTGGTGACCACGCAGCAAGCACATCCTCTATGTGGCAAACACACACCAACACATGCCAAGAACTCACTCACTATGTAAATGCAAATAACTCACTGATGACTAACCACTAGTCAACCAATTAATTCTAGTATATAAATAGAACTATTAAAAATAGGGAATTACAAACTCTGATGCTTAATGGAGAACATGCTCGAAGCAACAAAAAAACTAACAAGATGGGCCCATAGTTTAAAAAAACAGTCATGATTTTCCTATTCATCTATCTAAAATCATCAACATAATCCTATTGAGACAATGATATCCATATGGAGGGGGGTTCAACCACTAGCCACAATAGCCACTGGTAACTTAGAGGGAGTGTTTCCGTCCTTATACACACTTGCAAATGTGAGCTAAGTCCGGCTCACTTAGTTTGTCCTTGGAGGCACAATGCCTAGGTTCAAAGTCCACACTATCACTTTGACTCGAACCTCTTCCGTCTAGGCTAACTCCTAGGGAAGCCAAGGGGCGTAGACCCTAGTTACTTGATGAGATTTAGAGTTTAATGTTCTAGGAGTTGGTTTTAATTAGTTAAATGGTCGGAGGAAATCTAGCCTATGATGTTAAGCAGCAAATGCAAGATGCAACAATGTAGAATGATAGTCAAAACCTTTTCCTAGGACAACTAAGGCTAGTGCCTAAGATTGGGCAAGGGGTCAACTAGATTGAGAGGAGTTTAATTACAAAATAGTTACAAGATTACAAATATTACAACCAGACAGATACAACTAGATACAAAGATACAATAAGAATATCTAAGATATACAGAGTTAGACTAAGCTAGATACAATGGATACAAGATATACAATATACTAACAAATTGCTTGAATGTGCAGGAAATAAAGATACTCAAGATGATACAGACATCAACACATCAAGCCAAGCATGCTCACAATAGATCTTACTCTATTGGACTACTTATAAATGGCACAAAGATGAAATTCACTCAATACCCAGTCAAGAGAGTGCCTCTAGGTGGATGCGCAACTTCTTGAAGGATCACACCACAAATTATAGGAACAACAATAGAAAGTGCGTGAAAATTAAGAGTGTTCCAGATGACAGAGATGTATCCACTTAGATAATTATTCCACAACACATAAAATGACTTGCATATAAAAGTAGATACTGAGATTAATGAACTTGCAAGTGTAAATATAAATTGCCGATGTTGTAGACCAAGGATTAAGTTAGGTGGTTAAATGAGATTTGTTTTAATCCTATCTAAGTGTCAACCCAATACTTTCCTCCCCCAATTACCAAGTGACTGCTCGGTGCTCAAGAAGTTAGGCAACGAGGCCCACCCTAGCTCCACAGGTCAGTCCTAAGATAACAATACTCCAGAAAGAGGATGCTCCACGTCACGAGACTGTCCCCGGCCTAATCACCCTTCCGTTGCCTTCCTCCAATCTCATTTTAAATGGCGAAGATGGTTGGTAAAGGTGCCCTATTAAGTCTAATAAATTTTAAACCCATGAGCTAAGTATTGAAGTGTGTTTGAGTGCTTAAAGCTTGCTCAAAAATGCCAAATGTATTACTATGAATTTTAAATCCCGGAAAAGGGCCTTGGGGACCCAGAACCGAAATTGAGAATTAAGTTCTTAGATTGTGAGATTGTCGCATGTAAAATGTGAAGAACTTAAAACAACCTGAAAAACGATTATTTTTAAACCTTTAAGAAACCCATGTTTGCATGCATGTGTGAAAGATAAATATGTGAGAAATTGTAACTTGCATGCAACGAAAAAGTAAAGATTTAATCTAAGCCTCCACGGGCTCTAAGCTAGCATTTAGATGTGAGGTCTACTCTAGATAATTTTAATCTTTAAGCATGCATGTAGATATCACAACTAACTAGCTAAACTATGAAGTAAAGACAGAAAGGAAATCTAACCTAATCTTGCAAAGTAAAGACTGAAATGAAAAGAATGCAAGCCACTTGGGTACACTCCTTTGGGCTTGCTTACAACGTTTTGGATTGAAAGAAAAAGAAGAGAAATGTTACCACTTTTGAAAGGAGGTACTTGGAGGTGTGTTGTGCTTAAAATTGGGCAGCATGCAGCCTTAACCTAGCGAGAACCTGCAAAACTAAGCAAGCTATTGCTTGCTGATTTATGCTGCAACGCACTCACAATGTTAAGGGAATTTTTTGTTATGAAACTGAAGTTTCCCGCATGTAAAAACCAGAAATATATTTGAATTTATTGACCTATCTAAGAAAGTTAGCACCCAAAATCTGAATATGAAAAGAAGAGAAAGATGAACAAGAAAGCTTATGAAGTTTTAGTGGATGATGAGGGTAGGTTCCTGCTTGAATCTATCCCAACAACTCCCTTTAAGATGACCTGCAAACTTCAAATAAACTGTGAGATCAAGTAGATAATGGACTGCATGCATGCATAATACAACAAAGTTAGTGATATAAATGAATACAATGCATATAGGCCAGCAATCATAAATTTACTAAACCCAGCTAAGAAAACAAAGTTTTACTTAAGCAATGCTACTTAATTATCACAATAATATTGAAAGCAATGAGCAATATCACCTCGCAAATAGATGGAACATGTAGACACAGTTCAATACTCCCCGATTCCTCCAAAGCAATTATTTATTATCAAATGGAAGAGGTTGTAGCAACAAAGTTGCTCCAAGCTCTTCAAGAACAAGAGAACCAAAGCAAGATGACAATGATAGAGAGAGAGAGAGATGGAGAGAAAAGGATAGCATAACAATAATCTGAAGAATGGTCAGTGATGAGGGAGTGAGAGGTCTCTTATATAGCATGAGAGGCCAAAGAGAGCCCTCTTGGATCTCCGACAAGTGTCCGATCCAAGCCAAGAGACAACTCAAGGAGAGGTGGCGCATAGCTTTTAGGTTTGAGTGGTTATGGCAAGTAGGGTGAGTGGAGGAGTGAGGTGGATGCTTGAGGAAGGCGCATAGGCTAGGAGAGGAGGCCCACGCTTTCCTTAAAACAACCTTCCATCTTTTTTATAAGATGTTTCCACTTTGCAAGAGGAAATGCGCATCTCCTCAAGGAAAGCGTGAGGTTTGAAGGAATTAGCAAGTGTGGGTGTGGGGGAATGTGTATGACACACTCCCAAGGTGATGTGGATGGGTAAGGAGGGGCGCACCTCATCAAGGAGGGACCCACGACTCACTTTAAGTGAGTTTTCAAACTTTTAAATGAAGTGGGGGCACAAATCCCAAGGGGGAATTAAATTAAATGTGGGTTATGAGGTGGGTAATGGTTAGGAAATGGTTGGGGTAGGTTAGGAGGGTCTCTCTCAATCACATTTCACCTTTACTTTACCTCAATTGATTAATTATTACAAAATTGACATTTTTCCCATGTCTTGGGTTAGCAATTAAAATTCCTTTTATCTGACTGAGACTCCTATGTGGACAAAAACCCTAGCAAAACTTGTCTGACTGAGTTGAAACTTGGTCCAAGGGTGTAGGGGCTCTCATTCCATTTATTTTGAGTACAAATACCCCTATCAAAAGCCCAGGGACCTAGCTTTTACACGAAACTTTTTGTGTTGTCTTACATGGTTATTTACATCATTCCTAAACACTAGCTACCAGAGAATGACTTCATTAGAACACCTTTCACCACTTTGGAGGATTTATTGCTAGTGGGAGTGAAAAACTCAAGGGAAATTAATAGGGCTAGTTAGGCCAAATTAACCTCCTGAGGATAAAAAACACTCAGTGAGAGGAACTCTCCTAATGAAGAAATCCTAAGGTAACTGACCTAACTATGATCCATACAGACCTATTACATTATTAACCCACACAGGGGTGCGTAAATTCCACTTACAAAACTATGTGCTAGAGCAAAAATTATCCTGTAGAACCAAATAGTCTCTAACTTGTTTGCATCTGTTGATGCATATCTTCATGGTACATGGAGTTGACCCCCTAGTTGAATAGGCGGTCAACAGGAAGTAGACTAGATTTGAACCTATGCCCTATGGCCTCCCCATCAGCGACATGCCTTGGATAGATTGTTCAACCAATTGAGCTAACCCTTGGGGCTTAGTCACAACTAACTTGTAAATAAGGTCAACCAAGTTATTATACCAACCAATGCATGTAAAAATGGAGAATACAATCCTCGATCAGGTTGGGAGATAGTTTCCAAAAAATGACTAATTTGTGATCAACTGTAATGTCCCCATTTTGGGACATTATAACTTTACAGAGTGTTATGCCTACCAGAGTAGCCAGATAGGGGTAATAGAGATTTCGAGAGATATTGAGGGGTTTTATTAGGCCCGACTTGCATCGTTCATCATCAGGATCCATTCTGCACAGCTTGGCTTTGGTTCCATTGCATTCCGACGATTTTCGTAATTTTGAGTTATTATGGGTCATATCTTAATTAAATTCACTAAGGTCATAATGGGCATATTACGTGGAGAAACCTCTTATTGTAATAGCTCATCAGAATCGGGAAGAAGAGCACTACAGGATAAGATGATGAGAAGTGACTTTCAATGGACGAAGATGCCACAAGGATGGATAAATCACTTTTTAGAGGGAAAATGGTTAATTAATTAATTAATTAAGTGATTTAATCAAGGAATAATAAAATAAAATACAAGTCACTTGGAGGGAAAAGGTCAACAACGAATTAGGGTTTTGGGAAGCTATAAAGGAAGGGTAAAGGACCTAATTCCTCATTATGCATTGTTATGATTTGATGTTGAGAGTTCCCAGAGGAGGAAGATAGTCGACTTTATTGTTTTGTGGATTTCTGGAGGAAACCACCACCATTGATCAGTTTCGGTGTTGAGAGACACACCCTAGCCCATCGGAGATACCATCTAGGTATTTCACTGTGCTATTCAGGAGTATACAGTTGCCATGTGCGCAGCTCAGCCAGTGAGGTCGCAAGTCAGATTGAGGGTTTGTGGAGCTGCACAAGGTCCGAGCTCAGATTGCATTTTCCTTCTGACCTAGTTGAGATCCATCCAGGGCACTTAGATTGAGCCACTTTCAATCAGATTCTGACGGTGGAATCTTGCAGCGCCCATCATCCAGCCATTTAAGGCTCAACGCTTCCGACATGACATTTGAGGTTGCAGACGAAGCATCAGAGCAGATCCGGGGAAACCCTCCCGACCCAGTTCCGCATTTGGCGAGACGATCGTTTTGAGTCCTATAGCAGCTGATTTCGTTGGTGGAATCATTTGGGGTGCATCCAGTGTCCCAGGAGGTGCGCAAACCCCCTAGGGGTCGAGATCCAGTGCCTTAGAGACCAGATCCGATATCCAAAACTCATCCATTTCAGTCTAGAGGCCAGGGCGCTTCTATTGGGACAGTTTCCAGCTCATTCCGACGGGTCTAACCTTCCGGACGAGTTTTTCAGCTTGTAGTGGCTACCGTACTTCTCCGAAATCACCTATTTTGTCGATCTATCCGTGCATGCATCGGATCTGCCTTCATCTTCTGATCATGGGTATTTTTATGCTATTTGATTGTATTCCAGTGACGATCCATGCGATCTAACTGACGACTATACTCTATATTTCCAGTATGTTATTGTATTTCCATGGTTGAGTCACATAATACATATTATTGGGTAGTTGATGTTCTTTATTTCCGCATGCATCCTCTATATACTGTTTAAACCATAAATAGACAACATGCACATGCAATAACCATCAACATCTCAAACACACAACTGAAACGCATCCAAAAACCCCTAGAGTATCAGATCTGAAGATAAAACGCATCCAGAAACCCCCAGTGTATCAGATCTGTGAGACAGAACATTAGATCAGTAGAAAATATCTTGATCAGCGGGATCAGGGATATTTCAGTGGTATCAGAGCTTTAGTCTTGCCAGCCTGTGACTAAAGTCGATGAGTTCAACGGGGATGGAGAGGGCCGTGAGCATGTGAGTGACGAATATGGATTTTCCTCGTCTCCTCCCCGGTTCTAAGGAAGAGGAAGAGGCACACAGGGAAGTCGAGAGAATGGCAGAGCGTGAGGCAGAGAGGATGTGGGAAGACAGATATGAGAGGCCAAAGGGCAGTGGTAAGGCGCCCATGGACCTAGAGGCAGCCTTCATGCAGGTACTCAACAATTTGGTAGTCAATCAACAGACCGTGGCGCAGTCTTTGGCACAGTTGGCTGATATATTAGCTATGGTGGACACCTTGGGCACACCTGCCCCACATGCAACACAGGGGAACTCGGGGGCAGGCAATAGACCCCAGACACCTACTCGCACATACAGATCTTCGAGTAGGATGCCTAGACCATGGTTCCCTAGTTTTCAGAGGGCACCACCAGCAGCAGCACAACAGTCGTTAGCACAGAGGCTGCCCACTCGGGCGGAAGACATTGAAGAGTACAGGAGGGAGTATGCAGCGTTGGGTCGTGACTTCCATCATGACATGACATTGGTAGAGTACTGTGGACTTAGGGGCATGAACCATCCTAGAGAACCTCAGAGAAGAGGATGACAGCAACAACAGGGGCATAACATGGATTTCATCCGGAAAGTTGGTAAACCCACCATACCTTCTTTTGATGGATCGTCCAAATGCACTGCCAACGCTTGTGTACAAAAGCTAGCCATGTACTACAAGCTCAACTAGATGACCGAGACAGAAGCTAGTGACTCTTACGCATTTGAGGGATAGTTGGATGGATAGGATGATAGCGCATGTCCTTCACCTTCTCCATCAGGCAATGTTGAGGATTCAACACTTCAGCATAGTGGTGACACTTGTGAGGATTCATATGTGTTGGCACTTAGACATGATGAGATTAGGAGGTTGGATGACCTACCTATGGGTGTAGACATGTCTTCCAGGAAGGCATGTATGGAGGATGATGAGCTTCCTATGATGAGTGAGCCACATTTTTGATTTTCTCAGTCACCTATGCTAGCCACGACACATGAGGATATCAGTTGCATTCTTGATATGGTAGAGGAGCCTTGTGTGGGGATTGTACACAAAGGAAATATGGATCTGCAGACCTAGGACGAGAGGTATGGCTTGGAGATAGTTGACCTTACACATACCTATAAGTATGAGGAGAGTGAGTCACCACTCTTGGAGATTCCATTGATGGACCAGGTTGTGGAGACCGACAGCTTGTTGGGACACTTACTCCCAGGATCGATCTACAATGATGAGGATGCACTCCTTATTGGACGGGATGACCATAGCACGTGTTTGGACACATTTGTATGGGATCCAGGCGCAGATGATATTAGTAGGGTGAGCGCACAGGAGGATATAGTTGCCCATACAGGATACAGTGCGATTCATATGGGGGTAGCAGTTGGTGATGGTGTGCAGTGGCATACAGGAGGACTCAGTAGCATAGTGGACAGTGGGCAATTCAGTGCCTTATCTTTTGAGGAGTGTGTTGTTGGGGATTCCATTGTTGACACTAGCAGTGAGGGGCATGAGGTAGAACCTCAGTGGGACTGTGATCAGGAGTCACGACACTGGACGGGAAAATTGAGTCAGTGAGGACATGATCATGGAAGCCACTCGATGCATTGATGATACACACGCATTGGTGGCAGGTTAGTGTTGGAGGGACTCGATGGCACATGATAGTTCAGATAGGGGACTGACCATTGATGACTTCCATACACTCTCCATACACTCATGGAGAGAGTGACTGTGATGAGGGCCGACTACCAGCAATTATTGATGGATAGAGATTACCTATTGGAGATTGGCGAGATGTATCACAAGGCACTGAGGGAGAAGGAGCTTGGGGTGGACCGATTCACTCATGAGTTGGTGAGCACACGAGGATTCTTGGAAGGCACACAGACAACCCTTCAAGAATCAAAGTCCAGATTAGATGAGCTCCTTGAGGAGACTGGTCACAGATACACTATATCTATCTCGGCAGAGAGTCAGATATGTAACTCAGTTACATTGATGGAGGATATCTGGGTGTCACAGGGGCCACCATTCACGGGTAGTGCTGAGACAATCGGTCATACACATACACATGAGGATTCCAGAGCCAAGGGCAGTTACGAGGACACTTTCATTTGTGTTCCAGGATTGGTTGATATCCACACAGAGGTTGATCCGGCAGTACACCTTGGACATATGATGATGAGAGAGATGTACAGTGGGATTCATGGGGACGCATTGGATGGCAGGGAGGAAACACACTTAGTGGAGCATGGAGATTCCTCTCCCTTGCAGCAGCACATAGTTCTCAGAGATCACCTTCACAGTAGCAACAACTATCTTAGTGATGATGGAGGGAGAGTGATTGACCAACAGTTTGTGGAGTTATCTACTATTGTACCCGATAGTTGGAGTTTAGGCGATTATTCACCATGGGTGCTAGTGGATGAACTTTTGGTCCAATCCTGGGGATTAACCAAAGCATATGATACTTTCCAATCCTACAGTTGGTTGCAGATATTTATGATAACCTTTCCCGACACTTTTATCATTGACGGCAGCACAGGGGGAGCTAGACAGTGGCAGGGGACATGGAGAGTTGGTAGGCTGAGACCACCTGACAGGAGTGTCTTGATTGCATATAGTAGAATAGGGGTGGATCATCAGGGCTAGACAGTTGAGGTCCTAGGCGTGATGGAGAGTATCCTAGGCCATGGGAAAGAGGATATCTCAGAGGTTTCTAGATATTCAGACTCTCATTGGGATGAGGGTGGACGGTTTTCAACAGTTACCAGTAGGGCACATCAACAGTTAGTGGGGATTGGAAGTGACGAACTTCCAAATTTGACATGGGATCCGGGAGTCCATTGGGTCGATAGTTTGTTTCATCTTATGAGAATCCATGCATGGAGAGTCCAGTATGGATACTTTGAGCAGACAGTCATGATCAGAGTAGAGCAACATCAACATGATGGTCCCTGTTAGAGACTAGCATGGGACCCTGGGATTACAGGGCTGGGCATTTCATTGACTAATGGAGACAGGCAGACATTTGCAGGGGGAAGTCACTTTGATTTTCCATTGAGTTTTAGTATTGGGGAGAGAACGTCATTGGTTGGTGATTCGTTGAGGTCTTGTAGTACCTCGCTATGGAAGCAACATGTTCAGTCGGTGGGGGCCCTGTTGAGTTTGGTATGGTCGAGTAGGATAGACCCATTTCTGGTTGAGGCCATGTGTTATTTGCAGGAGACTCATGGTGTTGATATGTTACAGAACTATACTCCACAGGGCATTGCAGTTCACATCTTGATATGGGATCCAGGGATTGGAGTGCTTGGTAGTTCAGTGTTTGATGGAGTTGAGTTTTGAGTAGAGTGGTTGTTTGGGGAGTTGACTGAGATTCTTTGGCCATTGATCATTCTACTCATCAGGAGCATGTGGGTGTCATGCGTGGTGAGCACTTGGAGAGTGAAATATCCCTGATCCGGATGATCAAGATATTTGCTACTGTTCTACTGCTCTGGCGTGTAGATCTGATACACTGGGGGTTTCTAGATGCGTTTTAGCTGGGTGATTGAGATGTTCTTCGGTTATTGTGTTTGCATGTTGGTTATTATGGTTGCATGTAGGTTATTACAAGTGCATGTTCCATAATAAAGGTTTAACAATCATAAAAAGACGCATGCAAGAGTATATAAGGACAACTGCTCAATATCATGAATAATGATCGTTCATGCATGGGATAACAAATAGCCTACTGAAATATAGAGTCTAGACGTTAGTCAGATCTCATGGATCTGTACTGGAATACAATCAAATAACAAAAGAAATACCCGTGACCGCAAGAAGACAGCAGATCTGCTGCATGCACGGATAGATAGACAAAAATGGGCGATCCCGGAGAAGCACGGTAACCGCTACCAGCTGGAAAACTCGATCTAAAGACTCCACCGTCAGAATGAGCTCAAAACGGCTCCAATCAATGCGCCCTGGCCTCTACACTGGAATTAATGTCTGGCAGATCTCGGATCGAACCTCTAAGGCCCTGGATCTGGACCCCTGGGGGGTTTGCGCCCCTCCTTGGGCACTGAATGTGCCCCAATGGATTCCACCGTCGGAATATGCTTCTATATAGCTCAAAACGATCGTCTCGTCCAATGATGAAATGGGTCGGAAGGGTTTGGTCGGATCTGATAGGAAACCCTTGCATGCAAGGCCAAACGTCGGTCCGGGATGACTGCGCCCAAAATGACTATATGGGTTGATCTGCAAGATTCCACCGTCGAAATCTGATGATGAATGGCTCAATGGAAGCACCCTGGCTGGATCTCTAATGGGTCGGAGTGAATCTGCAATCGGGACCACGGTCTACTGCAGATCTCTGACTCTCCAAAATGACTTGCGCCCTCCTTGGCTGAGTTGCGCCCTCCACAATAATCTCTCCTGAAAAGAACGGTGAAATACCTGGATGGTATCTCCGATGGGCTAGGGTGTGTCTCTCAACACCGAAACCGATCAATGGTGGTGGT
>ML778917.1:1703491-1789156 GCA_009831015.1 Picea engelmannii | reverse complement strand
TGGTCCGCTGACTAGCTAGCATGTCACTGATCACCTGCATGAAGACTACGTCTGGATCTGCTGGGGCCTTACCACTGCCCTCTGGTCGCTCATACCTGTCACCTAGCCTCTTCTCTGCTTCGCGCTCAGCCTCGCGCTCTGCTTCTCTAAGTGCCTCTTTCTCTTCCTCTGAACTGGGAGGGAAAGGCGGAAAGTTAGGTTTGTCCCTTCTTCCCTTTCGCCGATTGTACGTGACATATTCGTCACCTTCATGCTCACGGCCATCTGGTTCTTCTGCTGGATTCATGGTTTTTAGTCACAGGCTGGCAGGACTAAAGCTCTGATACCACTGAAATATCCCTGATCCGGCTGATCAAGATATTTGCTACTGTTCTACTGCTCTGGCGTGTAGATCTGATACACTGGGGGTTTCTGGATGCGTTTTAGCTGGGTGATTGAGATGTTCTTCGGTTATTGTGTTTGCATGTTGGTTATTATGGTTGCATGTAGGTTATTACAAGTGCATGTTGCATAATAAAGGTTTAACAATCATAAAAAGACGCATGCAAGAGTATATAAGGACAACTGCTCAATATCATGAATAATGATCGTTCATGCATGGGAATACAAATAGCCTACCGAAATATAGAGTCTAGACGTCAGTCAGATCTCATGGATCTGTACTGGAATACAATCAAATAACAAAAGAAATACCCGTGACCGCAAGAAGACAGCAGATCTGCTGCATGCACGGATAGATAGACAAAAATGGGTGATCCTGGAGAAGCACGGTAACCGCTACCAGCTGGAAAACTCGATCTAAAGACTCCACCGTCAGAATGAGCTCGAAACGGCTCCAATCAATGCGCCCTGGCCTCTACACTGGAATTAATGTCTGACAGATCTCGGATCGGACCTCTAAGGCCCTGGCTCTGGACCCCTGGGGGGTTTGCGCCCCTCCTTGGGCACTGAATGCGCCCCAATGGATTCCACCGTCGGAATCTGCTGCTATATAGCTCAAAACGATTGTCTCGTCCAATGATGAAATGGGTCGGAAGGGTTTGGTCGGATCTGATAGGAAACCCCTGCATGCAAGGCCAAACGTCGGTCCGGGATGACTGCGCCCAATATGACTGTATGGGTCGATCTGCAAGATTCCACCGTCGGAATCTGATGATGAATGGCTCAATGGAAGCGCCCTGGCTAGATCTGTAATGGGTCGGAGTGAATCTGCAATCGGGACCACGGTCTACTGCAGATCTCTGACTCTCCAAAATGACTTGCGCCCTCCTTGGCTGAGCTGCGCCCTCCACAATAATCTCTCCTGAAAAGAACGGTGAAATACCTGGATGGTATCTCCGATGGGCTAGGGTGTGTCTCTCAGCACCGAAACCGATCAATGGTGGTGGTTTCCTCCAGAAATCCACAAAACAGTAAGGTTGGCTCTCCTCCTCTCGGAAGTCTCAACATCAAATCATAACAATGCATAATGAGGAATTAGGTCAAATTCCTCTCTTTATATCTTTCCCGACCTAATTCTTCGTTGACATCACTTAACCTAGGCGCCTTTCCTCCTAAGTGGATTATTTGTCAATTAAGTCGCCCCCCCTTATCACCTTTTCGTTCTAATTCTCCGTTGACTTAGGCTTAAGTGACTTTTCCTAAGTATTTAGGCTTAATTTATCGTTTAGCCTTAATTCCTCCTTATTTCTCCATCTGGTTCCCTGTTTGTGCCTGACTATAGTCTACGGGAACATATAGACTACTAAGTCACTCCCTGCTGGCCTAATCTTGGGGATGGGACATCACAAAGAGGCTACATGTTGAGGGGAGTCTACCTTGTGCGCCACAGGTGGATATGGGACCCTGGTATCATATGTAGTTGGATTCAGTTATTGCTTGAGGACAAGCAATATTTCGGCAGGGAGGACTGTAATGTCCCCATTTTGGGACATTATAACTTTACAAAGTGTTATGCCTACCAGAGTAGCCAGATAGGGGTAACAGAGAGTTCGAGAGATATTGAGGGGTTTTATTGGGCCCGACTTGCATCATTCATCATCAGGATCCATTCCACGTAGCTTGGCTTTGGTTCCGTTACATTCCGACGATTTCCGTAATTTTGAGTTATTATGGGTCATATCTTAATTAAATTCACTAAGAAGGTCATAATGGGCATATTACTTGGAGAAACCTCTTAGTGTAATAGCTCACCAAAATCGGGAAGAAGATCACTACAGGATAAGATGATGAGAAGTGACTTTCAGTGGCCGAAGATGCCATAAGGATGGATAAATCACTTTTTAGAGGTAAAATGGTTAATTAATTAATTAATTAAGTGATTTAATCAAGGAATAATAAAACAAAATAAAAGTCACTTGGAGGGAAAAGGTCAACAACGAATTAGGGTTTCGGGAAGCTATAAAAGAAGGGTAAAGGACCTAATTCCTCATTATGCATTGTTATGATTTGATGTTGAGAGTTCCCAGAGGAGGAAGAGAGTTGACTTTACTGTTTTGTGGATTTCTGGAGGAAACCACCACCATTGATCGGTTTCGATGTTGAGAGATACACCCTAGCCCATCGGAGATACCATCCAAGTATTTCACCATGCTATTCAGGAGTATCCAGTTGCAGTGTGCACAGCTCATCTAGTGAGGACGCAAGTCAGATTGAGGGTTTGTGGAGTTGCACGAGGTCCAAGCTCAGATTGCATTTTCCTTCCAACCCAGTTGAGATCCATCAAATTCGCTTAGATTGAGCCACTTTCCATCAGATTCTGACGGTGGAATCTTGCAGGGCGCATCATACAACCATTTAGGGCGCAGCTCTTCTGGCAGGACATTTGAGGTTGCAGACATAGCATCAGAGCATATCCGGGGAACGACCCAGTTCCGCATTTGGTGAGACGATCGTTTTGAGTCCTATAGCAGTTGATTCCGTTGGTGGAATCATTTGGGGCACATCCAGTGTCCCATGAGGTGCGCAAATCCCCCAGGGGTCGAGATCTAGTGCCTCAGAGACCAGATTTAATATCTAGCACTCATCCATTTCAGTCTAGAGGCCATGGCGCTTCTATTGGGACAGTTTCCAGCTCATTCTGACGGGTCTAACCTTCCGAACGAGTTTTCCATCTTGTAGCGGTTATCGTACTTCTCCGAAATCGCCTATTTTGTGGATCTATCCGTGCATGCATCAGATCTTCCTTCATCTTCTGATCACGGGTATTTTTATGCTATTTGATTCTATTCTAGTGACGATCTATGAGATCTAACTGATGACTATACTCTATATTTCCGGTATGTTATTGTATTTCCATGCTTGAGTCGCATAATACATATTATTGGGTAGTTGATGTTCTTTATTTCCGCATCCATCCTCTATATACTGTTTAAACCATAAATATACAACATGCACATGCAATAACCATAAACATCTCAAACAAACAACTGAAACGCATCCAGAAACCCCTAGAGTATCAGATCTGAAGATAAAACACATCCAGAAACCCCCAGTGTATCAGATCTGTGAGACAGAACATTAGATCAGTAGCAAATATCTTGATCAGCGGGATCAGGGATATTTCATCAACCACAAGAAAATGGTAATAAAGTTACTAAAATTACACACACACACACATATATATATATAATATTAATTATATATTGACAGACAGACAGGTCCCATATATCCTGTGAAATTTTAGGGGTGTCTCCACGCATTCCTGAAATTCGATCTAAATCTAAAGTACAACATAGCTAGCAAATGGGTAGAAACCCTCCCATAACATGAAAGGGAATCTATGAAAGAATTGGAACATACAGATAATTTTAAGGAAATCTCAGGGACGAAGCAACAACAGTCCCAAAACAAAGCAGAGGAAATTTGTCATTTTATTAAATAAGCATTTTTGGCATGTGAGTCATTTACTTGTAACAAGTATGGGAACATACATGTCCCAATGCTGCAAGGCTCCATATAAATGGTCATAAGTATTTATTTCAAAATATGGTGTAGATGGTTATTATATTTATTGAAAATTTAGTTGTTCTTGTGCTCATTTTATGTTCCATCCAGCATTTAGATACTTCCTTGAATATTCCTGTTGAGGATCCATTCTGTGCAAACTTTGCATTCCCAAACTAAATATTACAGATCTACCAGAAATCCTTGGAGTGGTAATGCTTGACTTTTTATATGTCAAAACAAAGTCCCCATGCAGTACCAGGCATTATAATCTACAGTTCATCTCGGGCAAGTCGTAATCAAGTGCTTATAATGGATTTTCAGCGATATATCTTTGGGTGTATAGTGTTGATCCAGCCCTCTGATTTCAATTTACTTGTTTCATAGTGCCATAAAAAGCTTTTTGTACACAATGTGTTACTGCTGTCATGTATTTCTTGAAAAAGACAACTGTATTAGAGCCTAAATCTCAGTAGCTTTTGAATTCAAGGCAGTTGCTTAGATTGAAATGTAATCTCCATTTTTAGTTGAATAGGAATGCAGGTGTCCTTTCTTGTGCTCCAAAAGAGCATCTCCCTTCTCCATGAAGCCCCAGTTATAAGGTGCACACAAGGAGAAAGGGGAAACCATTAGAGGAAATAAATACCCTACTAGTCCCCACAGAAAGTACCAACCAGCCTGGATTATACAACTCTGTTCTTGATGTCTTCTGGAATTTATTAAGAAGTTATGAATGTTTGAAGTTTTAAAGTCTTCATATGACCAAATGCCACCCATCCACACACACAGATATAGTTCTGTCTGACATGTGTATAACGATGTTTCTCGCTATACCCAATTTATTGCAGGGTGATACAGCATGGGGGGCTCTCAAGGCAGGTCAAGTCATGGCAGAGCCTGAGCCTGTTTTCAAAAGAATTGAAGATTTAGAGGACGAAAAGCTCAAAAACATGAAAGCAACAAAGAAGAGTGGAAAAAATAAGACAAAGGCACAACAACAAGGCACAGAAAATGCATGCAAATTAACTAATAATATGTCTACCATCACAGAATTTTAATACTTTAAACATTAGATACCACTATACATTTCCAGAAGAAGAAGAATATGAAATGGTGAACATGGATTCTCTTCTCTTTAAAGATTATGTCTGGAAGGACTCAGATTCTAGTATGCACATTAATGTCCATGCAAGCCTTGTGTTGTGTAGAAAATTAATTGCAAGGTGTACCCAAGTGGAGGAGTGGAATAGTAGTGTCTTCAAACAAGACTTCCAAAGAAAGCTGTATTTGCCTGTGTCTTGATCCCATATCACTTCCATTTATTATTAATAATTATTTCTGGTGAAGGCCAAAGCAATGTATTATTTGTGGTCTAATCAGATTCCAAAGCATATCTGATTTCTATGATATGACCATTGTTTGAAGCTTTTCAATCTCATCTGTTTTCTCCATTATGATTTTTTCAAAAGCTTAGCCATACAAGGATAAATGGCATTCAAGTCTTTCTTTCCATTTTATGATTAAGATTGCATTCTTTGTTGGAAGATCTGGGCAATGTAATATATTTGGGCTTTTAAAAATGAGATGGTTCAAAAGGATCAACAGCTAAACTTGAGCAAGCACAAGATATAAAAATGAATAGTTTTTGAAATGGTGGGAATTTAGTATATCAATCAAATAGTTGATAGTTGAGTATAAACGTGAATGCTATGATAGAGTTTCAGCGAGGCATGGACTAAAGAAAAATGTGGAGCAATTTTAAATTGTTTGTAACATTTTTATTGTGAGTTGGATGAAAATCAAATCATCAATAACATTCAGATCTGAGATATTGAAAAAATGAAAATCAGAAAGTACATCATTAATAACATTTTGATTTTGTAATATCCCCAGCTATGCTAGGCTAGGATATTAGTGATTTCATCAAGCAATTTGCATTACAAGTATTCTTTATGGCCTAATCCGGTTGACAACAGATTGCATGATTCTACCAATAAACATTTTGTCAAACATATTGCATGCAATTCAAATACTCATAATATGGAGAAAACACATGGTTATTTTATTATGAATGGAACCAAAAGTACAATATCTAATGGTTGTTATGGCAGCTGCAGTACATCACTGAAAAACACACAATAACAAGCCAAAACCTGGATGATGTCACGGTCACCACTAGAAAACCCCACGAATCTACACCTCCAAAACTGAAGACAACCTCAAATGAAGCTCAGTGGAAGATCCTGAACGGATCCTCTTCCTTGTCTATCTAGGGTGGATATTGCACCACCGAAACTAAACTGCAACAGAAGAGTTTTGTCAAACCCTAACGAAAACTTGGCTCCAAGAGAACTCCAAAGAGATCAATCCAAAAACATAATGAGGAAGGTGAAGTGCTACCCTTCCTTTATACTTCTTCCATGCCTTCTAGATCTTTCCCTTTTTTGACCAAATCAAACCTGACAATTATTTCCTTTTTGACCAAATCAAACATGATCATTATTTCCTTTTTTTTATTTTCACTTAAGAATTAAAAACACTTTAAAACCCTTTTTAGCCCCTATTTAATGTCAGAAAGTGGTTAATTAGCTTCTAAGATGTTCCTAGACGCCAGAAGCCCCTTTCTCATCATCCCAACCTTTAGATATTTTCATCTCGATTCCAACGAGCTATTACACGAAAGTGTTCCCTCCAATAATACAACCCAAATAACACCTTTAGTGCATTTAATTAATTTATACCCAATAATACTCTTAATTTACGGGAATCGTCGGAATGCCACGAAACCAAGAACGAACTGTGCAAAAGTAATCATGATGATGAAATAAGGTAAATGGACTAGGTTGGGCCTCATATAACTCCTCCAATTTGCCCGAGCCCACTATTATCCTCCATTTACTCATCTAGCCAGGCTAACATAAACCCATAAGGTCGCCTCCAACTGTAAAGAAGGGGAATCCAAAAATGGGGACATTATAGTCCTCCCTTCCCAAAGATTGCTTATCCTCAATCAATGCCATCATAACCTGACGCTCCATTGACTAAACTAGACTAAAGCTAAAAGTGATACCTGGGTCCCAAACTAATCTCAGAAAGGAACCACCATGTTGATGCTACGCCAATCTGATCATAACCATCTGACCATCGTTCCTAGTCTGCCTCCTCCTCCCCTGGTACTCCCACTTGAAATACCTATAAGGGTTGAATATACTATGATGAATAGTATCATGCATAGGTGTCCAGGTGAAGTTATGGCCTGTGAATCCACTACCATACTCGATCTCAAATGTCAGAAAAGTAATTCTATCTCGATCATTGGCAATGACTCCAGGCTTCTCATGGACTCTAGACATCTCTCCATTAGATAGCTTTGTCACTTGTGTTGCCCCAAACTTAGAAGATATCACCAGAAAGTGCATGAACTGGTCAATCACCACAGACATATTATATGTCCACTATACCCTCAGTAAATGTGTGATGCAATTTGTCCACATGCTCCCCCACTCTCACCCAAAAATGGCCAAAGACTGCATCCATCCTGTGGAATGAGTGTGCCCCGACCTTCTTTGTTGACAAGTCGTATATACCCCTACATCGTCCACAAGGCCTCTCCATGCAAACCTCTCTTAGATATGCTTGGACAATGTGATATTGAAAATCTTAAGATGTCTCTGAGTTTGTGCAATTATGACCCCGTGAGCTTAAGATTGGTGCAATATCCTAGAGTTGGTACAAGGTTTAGGATATTGAAAAATTGAAAATTAGGAAGGCACTTCAAAAATAAGGATAGCAAGAATTGTATAAATTTAAACAAATTTATACAATGTAAGAATAAAATGAGGTTTAACTTGATATTACAAAGCTCACGCGATAACAATTATTACTATAAGGTATATAATGATTAAAAAAAATAGGTAAAGGCTTTTTTTGTTTTACCTAGGAAAGTCAAATGAATTATGTAATGACTTTAAATCTTTACTAGAATAATTATATTGTGAATAAAATATTGTATTCTTTTAAAAGTTACTTTGTTTATTCATTTTGCTATCATTAATATATAAGTTATTACATTGCAGGTAAGTATTAAAACTAGGCTAAAGTATGAAGCTACAAGGATAAAGGGCATATGAATTTGAAAATGACCAAAATGACTACCCTCATTGCAACAATGGTAAACTATGGTGTAAAAATTGCCCCATCACATCCGCCCGACTATGATAAAGTGTGAAGTCATTAAGGACAATGGGACATGAATACCTAGTCAAAGATATTGAAGTGAAGAAATAAGGATCTTGATCCTCCTCCAATGTCATCATCAACCGATCAACTCAAGATCCTTGGCTCTCTCTCCAACTTGAATCCTCTTGACCCTGTTATCGCGTAGTTTGTAGTTAGGATAAAAGATGGATGAATAGAGGTCAAACCGGCGTAATTGAACCAATCCCACCCACTATCACCTCGATGGGACGATTCTTTCTATTTAGGGAGGTAAGGCCCAAGGGAGACGTCCCCGATGACCTGGGGTTTTGAGAAGGCAAAAGGTTTAGCAAGGCTAAGTGATAAAAATCCCCTTCACAAGTCACCACCTGATCAGAAAGTCTGGCTTATAGCCAATAAAGATAATCGGAAGTAATAACCAATAAGATCACCTGCCCGAGACAAAGCAACAATAAAACTCCATGTGCAAGCTTGCTTGTTGGTTAGTACTTCATATAATCAATGACTTTCTGATAATAAGCAATTGAGCAATAAATATTGACGAAGTCAATGTTTGTACAATAGCAACGATTACAATATCACTCCTTCAATAAATGCTAAAGAAACTTGGCATTCAATGTAACAAATTAACACTTCATTAGATAATGCCTTAACCAACCATTCAATTGCTTTAAGGTAAAACGATAGCTGCACAAAGATGTTTATAGCAAAAGATGATGGCAACAAATAGGGTTAGAAGATTAGTCTTAGGCTAGGGTTAGTAAAGTTAGGGTTTATTCAAGGTATTAGAAGTTGTTTTGAAATCATACTAGGGCTTAGATCAATGCGTTCCTAGGGAATATGGAGTCAAAAGGAGGACGCAAAAGCTGAAGGATCAAATGATAATGGTAAAGACTAATGACGATAGAGTTAAACCTTGAGGTGTTGCTATGGCAAGGCCTCAAGGATGAAACCCTAGGGGAGAGAGGCTCACTTTGGTGTAGGGGAACTAGGCCTCAACGCTCTCTCCTCCTTCCTTAGCTCAATGGAAAAATGGATAGCTCAAAAGGTTGCACAAAACAAAGACAAGAAGGTTTGCAAGTAACGTGTTACTATGGCAAGGCTTTACTAGCAAACCCTAGGAAAAATGGCTCATCAAGGTGTAGGGGAACTAGGCCTTGATGCGTTTTCTCCTTCTTAGCTCAACAAATAAGAAAACGACTAACATGGAAGAAGATCGATGGAGTGTTGCTATGGCAAGGCTCAATCCTCTTCAACAAGGGCTAGAAAGAGAGAATAGAGTGTTTCTAAGGCAAGGCTCTATCTCACTTCAACAAATAAAATCGCTTAAAACCTTGGTAGGGACATGAGACAAGGACCTTCAATATGTGCTCGTCACCTAGGGTTTAATTCAGCACATTTTAACCATAAATGCAAGAAAAACAATACTACAACCATTCAATTAAGAAGTTTTACAGAAATTCACTTACATTTAACCAAGAAATCATATAGCAAACCCTAGTTGCAATACCTTCCACCAAGAGAAATGTCAAAATGCCAATAAATGTCCAAAAATGTCTTCCTTCAACAAGTGTGCCTCACAATTTCAACCAATAACCCTAAGAAGGGCGCAAATTTAAGACCTCACCAAGTGGTGAGTGAAAGATGATGAAAAAATAAAGGTGAAAACCCTTAATTTATACAGTACAATGACCTAATTTTACTTTTTAGGTCATAAAAAGGCTGACAAGGCCAAAATACTAAAATCATATTGTTTTACATTAAATGATTAAATTAAAACCCTAATCAAGAAATAGAGTGACGTCATGCCCCTTTTAGGGTGTTGTTAGCCCTTTCTAGGGCAAATGCAACATCCTGGAGCAAAACGTTAGCCCTCAGGCTTCTCCAACCTGCCACACATGCCAAAAATGCCCCAGTTGTCTCCCAAAACGTCCATGCTGCTAGGTGACGTCATGGTCATGAAGGGTGACATCCTAGGCCTTCCAAGGCCAACGTTCCATTGAAAAGGGCACAACCCCTCTAGGTCAAGCTCTGTCGGGGTGCCTCTGCAAGACGTCCTCCTTCTCTCCTGTGCAAACCCCTCTGTCCTGTCTCTACCCCCTGCTGGGGTCTCAACATCCATCGGGTGGGCTCTTCAGCCCCATGGAGGTCTGAACTAATCATCTCCCCATGTGTACCTGTCCAACGTGGTACCTGTCTGTCGGGCATGATCCTGCACATTAACAGTTACGCCCTCCATGGGCTCATAAGTCACATGGATCATAGCAATGTCAATCACATCTCATCATCAATATTATTAAACATGTGCATAAAACCCCTATTACCCTAATTAAATGCTCAAAGACATTACACAAGTCTGCAATACAAGTTTGGGGAAAGTGAAAGTGTTCTATTGGGCTAGTGTCCACTGGAAAAGGAAAGTTCCCGGAAAAGACTAAATCCAAGTCATGCAAGTGGGTGAGGTGGATAAGAGATGTCCTAATAATGGGTGCAGTGAGAGAAGGGGGATGCAAATATTTACTTGTGGGTTCCTTTGTAGAAGGCGAGTTGCACCTGTCCTGGATGCAATTTTTCCAAGCCCATTCATGTCTTTATTCTTTATTCTTTATTGTTTTTTCTTCAAGAAGCTAATCAGGGGACACTGCCCTGACGTGGTGACCAATGGTGGCAATGTTACCCACAAGTACTTTCACAGAAATGAGAAGGCTGACTCGTGATGAGACCCCCTTTCTCTTGGCCATGCAACCAAGAGTCACTACCCTGGCGTGGTAACTAGCTGCTAGTAGTGTCATACTGCTACGTACCCATGGACCTAATGGGCTGGCTCATGATGACACCCCCCATCCTCTGACTAGGTCTTGTTTTATTATTTTTATGGGTCCCTCTTGTTTCTGCTGAGAAGCCTTTTATTGCTTTCTCGGGGATCCCTGGGCAAAGCATCTCGAGGTTTTATTCTAGGCTTTTATATTTTTTCAACTCACTTTTACCTTCTGGGCCTTTAGCCCCTTCTTCCCACAAGGCAAGGTGCAACCCTCAAATGATTGGTCAACCCAATGCCCGAACAAATGTAATGGGGTCGATGAGCGGGAAGAAAGATGTAAAAGTGGTAATATGATGGGAGCGGACGATGACTCTTTAGAAATCCCCCCAGTGGCAAACCAAAACCTATGGGCACAGGCTTACTAGGGAATCCTGTCATTCCCCCCAGACATGGTCAAGTGGACAAGTATAAGATCCAAGCATTTGTTAGAAACAAAAGGGATTAAATGCACATATTCAAAGGTTTTGAGGATCATAGTGACATATACCATGATACCCAGACTCATTACCTCATGGAGCAAGAACCATCTCTGATGCTGGACCAAGTCGAAGGTGATGGATGTTGTTATTGCTGACAAAGTGGATGCACTAAAAGGGAGAAAAGATGGGCCCTCCAAGGCCATGCTCAAGTCGATTTGAGTCTCAGTACTCCATGTCTAGGACCTATGGGCCTCACAACATGATCTCCTAGTTATCCCTAAAGGTGGGGATAACAGACCCCTCACCCCCCCTTCCTCTTCTCAACCCTCATTGTTACTTGATCACCCTCTTCCCCCTCGCCCTCCTCCTCCCTCCCTCTCTTCCATTGCTTTAGTACTCGAGGAAACCATAACTTTGACTACTCTATGTCACCCTCCTCCATCTTCCTTCCCATCATCACTATGTCATCAAGTAAACCCCCTCCTTCTACTCGTTGGGCTAGTCCCTCATGTCCCGTTGACCCCTCCTCATATCATATGCTCTATTATTCACCCTCCCGCAATGACCTTAAATTTGGGTCATTTCATGGGGCCAAAGTAGATTTAGAGGATGCTTGGAGACACCAATGAAAATGGTCAAAGCAAGGAAGAAAACTGAGTAAGAAAATCTGAGAAGAAGCCAATAAAGTAAGTGTAAGAAACTTGATCCACAATCACAACCGAAAATAATGTTTCTACAAGAGACAATGATAGGAAATGATGACTTATAATCATTGTTATAACACAAACTTGCACTTATGGAGATAAAGTCTGAAAGCTTAAGTGTGATTTGGTGTAACCAAGAGGGAGGCCATTGCCACCTCACCAACCCACTTTCACTTCAGGCCATCTCTTCTTCGACTCAAAGGGGGTTTCCCTAGGTTAAGATTGCTATTACTTAGGGGAATAAAGCTCAAGATGAAAGTGAAGAGTGAGTCCAAGGAAAATGGTTTTGGTAAGCTTTAGGGTATAAAAGTGGTTGGAGGACTAGAGATCATCATCTTTTCATTGGGCATGGAGTCAATGCAACAACTTTAAGGAGATTAAAAGGAAAAGAAAACTCAAGGGTTAAATTCTAAGGGGATGTACCTGTTATCGCCTAAACTAGTAGTCTTACAAGGTCTTAGATTGTTATGGTAGCAACATACGAGATAAGTGTCAAATGTCACCACAACACCTATCATTTCTCTATTCAAGCCAAACTCTTATGCTAAGAGGCTTTGGGAGGCTTCCCGCTAAGTAACACTTCACCACAACAATATTAAGAACATTGCCTAAACAATGTATACTAGGTGAAGGTAGGAGTTAATTTTTTATGTGTTTGTTGAAATAAAATATATTGCAGAAAAATAAAAGACCAAACAACAAGATAACTTACCCTCAAATTCCAAGGATATTGACCAAATAAAATGTGAGAGAGAGGAGTATATGTCCTTACCACTTTTCGAGTGATTTGTTGAGTGAGTACCTTGATTAAAGTGGCTAGAAATGAAAAATTTATTTGTTGTCATGTTATTTAAGACCTACAAAAACAAAGTAAAACGCAGAAAACAACAAGGAAAATGGCCTTTTAAGGCCCCCCACAAGTGCAAAAATGCACTAGATCTCTAGATCTATGGGCAAGAAGGGTAGGGGAGCAAAGTATAAGTGTTTATTAGGCCCTAGATCCTTGTGATCTATTGTAAAGTTAATTTCCATCAATCTATAAACTATTTTTGCATAATTGGGATTTAATTCCCCCTAGGGTCAAAACCCGAAATTTGTTACAGTCAATAAAATCAGCTGTAGGATTGTAGTTATGCTCTATAATGACCAAAAAACAAGATATAATATGTAAATCAGTTCTGGAATTGTAATAGAATGGTTTAGGTCGATGTGAAAACTTACAAAATGCACCCTTTCAATGTGTCCACCAAGTGTAGATCTGAATATTTTGCTTGTTGTTTTAATACAGATATGAAAATGTATTCTCAAGTAAACCTTTGTAATAGATGTTTAATGAAGCACCCAACATGATTTAATATGTATCTTGCGGTAGGGGAAAATCCCAAGTGGAAAAATTCCCAAGATCTACTAGCTTACAAGAGATAAAAATTGATAACAAAGCCAAGGTATGATTTTTCTGTATTTTTATAATAAAATATGATTGAAAATATTTATATAAAATGGTTGAACAAATTGAGAGATTTTATTTTTTTTTACATTTACATCTTACCTTAAGATGTCTCTAAGTTTGTGCAATTATGATCCTGTGAGTTTAAGATTGGTCTGAATGGATTTTCAGTGGATTGGGTTTGGAGTGGAAGCACTATCACTCTCGATGCTAGAAATTTAATAAGAAATGAGTTCCTTCTTGTATTTTGCTAGGAGAGATCCTCTACAAGATGGTCTCTAAGGCAAGAAATCAACTAGGGTGAAAGAGATAATAGACCACTTGGTTGAAGTTACTCCCAAATGAGTTGGTCCAACAACTTGGGTGTATTACCCTTGGATCCCACAAAGAGAGTAAGGAGACGAAGGCATGTCTTCTCTCTTTCGCGTGACCATGTAGGCCCTTAATGGATCGATTGATTATTTTTTGCAATTCTCCCAAGGAACCCATGTCAAAGCACAATTAAATATATCCAAGACCAAGAAAAACAAACATTACAGTATAAAATCCACAATGACACAAGAGAATTGGGTTCTTGAAAATGGAATTATGATCTCACAAAGCTTTTGTAATGTTCCCATGCCAATATGCCAGGAGCATCATGTTTTGCATGAATTTTAAACTTTTACTGAGTGTGGCATTTCATCAAACACTTTGATTACTATGGTTCTTTAGGTTATGCTTAGGGTTATACTGATGGTTTATATGTGTACTTGCAGCAACATATAAAGAGATAAAGCAATGTAACATACCACAACCATATGCAAGATCAACAATGTGATATACAATCCAAAATGATTGAGATTTGATCTTTATTCATAATAATAAGAACTTGATACAAGGATGATGTAGATCTGGAATGATCAACAGATGGATCCCATAAACATAATAGAAGTTGCTACAAAATTCTCCCAGGAAGAAGATGAAAGCCTCCAAAGGCTAGATACACGATGAATACCAATGCAAGAAGATATATGGGTCGTACGAAGTGCCAAACCCCCAATGCTGGATGATGCTACGTCCTGCTGGAATGTTGAATAGACTCAATAATTCGGCCTGACTGAAAGAAGTCTCCAAATTACCCCAAACTGAGTAGAATGATAGATCGGGTTACTGCAAGGACAACCCAAGTGCTCAAATTCCCAAAATCCCTCTCAAACCCATAGATCTAACTTCCCTCCAAGGAATGGTGCACCCCCCTAGATGCCTGAAACCCTAGATAATTCGGAATCCCTCCGAGAGGCCTCCAAATGTTCCACAAAACCACTAGAATGATAGATCGGGGCTCGGTTACCTCCCTGGTGAAGTCCCAAGCAAAATAGTGAAGATCTGATCTATCGAATGATTGAAATCACTTTCTGAAGTGTGCTCCTCTCCTCCAATTCGTCCAATGCATCTTGTAAATCAAATGATACTTAAAACTCCTTCGTAATGCACTAGATATAATGGCCAAGACCCTACAATGAAAACCTAGGTGCTAGAATCTCCAGAAGCCCTGCCAATCACTTGGAACAAACTTCCCTCAATGGATGGTGTGCCCCCCTTGTTGGAAACCCCCCAATGGTGCACCCTCCCTCTCTTCCTGTGCCTGTGGCTGGTGTAGAACCCTCCTGCACTGAGTAGATATGACCTAGAATGGTGTGGGGGAGTATTGCATCCCCGAGACCAAGGTTGGGACAAGCTCGGTGGAATCTTTCACCACCGAATCATCCTCTAGGGTTTGTTAAGTCAAAACCCTCAAAACCCCCAAGGTATGGGCTGACTAGCTAGAAGCCAAATATCAAAAGATAATCATACATGAATGAGAGAATAAAGGCCCTTGCCTCTTCTTTATACTTCATGCTCACCTTGTCCCTCCAAAATGACTTTTACTTTATTAATTATTAATTAATTAAGTAAATCACTTTAATTAATTAATTAACCTTTTTACCTCTGAAAAGCGCCTTATCTCTCCTTGTGGCTTCCCTTGCCACTGAACGTCACTTGTCACCATCCGATCCTGTAGTGTTGCTCCTCCCGATTCCAATGAGATATTACATTGAGAGGTTCCTCCAAGTATTGTGCCCAAAATGACCTCTTTAGTGAATTTAATTGACCTATAGCTCAAAATACTCAAAATCATGGAAATCGTCGGAATGCAATGGAACCAAATCCAATCTGCGTGGAATGGATAATAATGATGAAATAGGATGAGAGATGCAATTCAGACCCCAAAATACCTCTCGATAATCTTTGTACTCGCTATAACCTCCATCTGGCTGCTCTGGTCATCATAACACCCTGAAATGTAATAATGTCCCAAAGTGGGGACATTATAGTCCTCCCTTCTAGAATATTTCTTGTCCTCAAGCAATAACGAAATCCCTCCATGTATAATACTAGGATCCCATGTCCACCTGTAGGACACACAGTAGAACCCATCCAAAGATGAATTATCATACACTCCACCCCCTGGATCCCATATCAGGAAGTGAACTGCAATATCTTGTGAAGCATAGTCCTAAAATATATCAACTATGTGAATCTCCTACTCATGACATATGGCCTTATCCCAGAATGAGTCCATCTTCCAAGTCCCTACCAAGATCAACACAGAGTCCATCAACTGTACGTGATGATGCCAGAATGAGGTACTGCAAGACCTTCGTGAGACACCCTCAAGAGATGTGTTCTCCTCAACACTGAAGCTCAATGGAAAGTCGAAACAATTTTCCCTTCCAAAGTTCCACTCGCCCCTGTCCGTCAGTGAAATGCTCAACCCTGCAATCCTTGGGTCCCATGCTAGCCTCTATCAAAGATCACCATGCCGGCGCTGCACTACTCTGACCATGCATGACTGCTCCATGTCTATATACTGGATCCTCAAGCTGAAATACTAGTGGCAATTGGACCTGCTATCTAGAAGTTGCATCTGTAAAAATATTTATGTGGGATTAGTACCTTCCCAACCATCTCCATGCCCGATCATGATGATCAAGAGGGAGAAACCGCCTCGATCCATAGGACAAGTCCCTGCAGGCCCGCTCCAAACCAACCCAAGGTGGAGTATGTGGCTCTCTGGTGCAACCTGGGTCACCATGAAGTAAAACATCCCACTAGCAAAATGAACTCCCGGATCCCATGGAAAAATTGGAAGTTTATCACTTCCAGTCTCCTCTAGTTGCTCCTGTGTCAGACTGATCACTGTCAAAGGCCCTTTGTGCTCATCTTCTATCACTTGGCCTATGGTGCTCACCATCACGCACCAATTCTCAGCTGGATGCCTATGACGATCCACCTCTATCCTGTTGGATGTCGTAAAAGTACTCTTGTCAGGTGGTCTCGACCTACTCACTCTCCATGCCCTCTACCACTGTCTATCTCTCCTCATGCTGTTGTCATTGATAAATGTGTCGGGAAAGGCTACTAGACACATTTGTAGTTGACTATAGGACTGGAAGATACCACAGGCTTTGGTCAATCCCAAGGATTCGACCAGAAGCTCGTCCATCAGTATCCATGATAAATGCTCGCCTGCAGTCATCATTGAACCCCAGTCATCCAGTACAACTGACAGTAAATCCTTCGACTGCTGGTCAACCAACCTCCATCTCGCATCCCCCATGCAACTAATGATACAGTGAAGGTGATCTCTCATAACTAGGTGTTGCTGCAAATGAGTGACATCTGCATGCTCCCCTAAGTGTGTCTCCTCCCTGTAAGGAAATATACCCCTCTGAATCCCACTGTACATCTCGACATGTCTCTGTGAGATATCACTCACCATTGTATGCTTCGACATATTCATGTCATCTATCGTATACTCATGTTGCATCATAGATATTGGGTGTACCACTGGATCAACTTCTACATGAAGGCCAACCACTGTTAGAACACAAATGGAAGTGTCCTCAAAATTGTCCCTGGCTCTGGAGTCCCCATGCATATGTAAGTGCTCGACTGCCTTAAAGATCCTCGTGGAGGGTAGCTCCTGTGCCTCCAGATCATAACTCTCCATACTTATCAGTGATCCTAGGTACTCCCCACACTCCTCCATCAATGGGTGATCCTCTACCCAGACATCAACATCCCCTAGCAATGTGACTGAAGGATATACCTGACTCCCCACTAAGATAGATGTAGTGGACCTCTGGAGAATCTCCTCAAGAATCTCCTCTGATCTGGACTCTGATTCTCGAAGGGATATTTGTGTGCCTCTCAAGAATCCTCGGGTTCTCTCCAACTCATGAGTGAGTCTATCCACCTCCGACTCCTACTCCCTCAGAGCCTTGTGATACATCTCACCCATCCTCAATAGGTAGTCCATGTTTGTCAACAACTTCTAGTAGTCAGTCCTCATCACAGACACTCTCTCCCTGAGAGTATGAAAGTTGTCCATGGAAAATTCCTCATCAGTACTACCATGTGCCACCGATACCCTCAAACAGTAATCGACCACCAATGCATATGTGTCATCAAAACGCCTAGTGGTTGCGATGATCATATCCTCATTGACTCTCAACTGTCCTGCTAAGTGGTGTGACTCCTGATCACATATATGTTGAGATGCCACCTCACGTCTCTCACTGCTAGTGCCAACACTAGAATCCCCAACAACACTATGCTGAAGATAATGTGTTGAACTACAAACTGTCTACGGTGCTACCGAGTCCTCCTATATGTGACTGCACATCAACCTCAACTGCTAGCTCTCTCTAAGTCCTACTGTATCTGGTGTGAGCAACTATATCCTCATGTGCACTCACCCTGCTGCTATCATATGTTCTTGGATCCCATATAGATGTGTCCAAACATGTGCTATGGTCATCCTGACTAATAAAGAGTGCATCCTCATCAATGCAGGCCGATCTGTGCCCCATCAACCTGTGAGTCTCCACAATCTTCTCAACTAATGGAGTCTCCAAAAGCTGTGATTCAATCTCCTCATGTTGATCTATAGGTGTAAGGTCAACTATTTACACGTCCTCTATCTCCTCCTAGATCTGTGGATCTACATGTCCATGGTGTGCATCCCTCGCATATGGCTCCTCTATGCTACTACTATCCCCATGTGATGTTTCTATCGTAGGTGTCTAGAAAGATGACAGATGTGTCATGGTCACCATAGAGAGCTCGTCATCTGTAGGTGCTAACACGTGTGAATCCTCACTAGTGTCACCACTCTGTTGAGGTGTAAGGTCATCAATAGTATGTGATATGTCTGCTGAAACACCGGTGCTATAATCTTATCCATCCAACTGTCCCTCCAATGCGCAAGGGTCACTATCCTCCTCAAGTGCACAAGAATCACTAGCCTCTGTGAAAGAGTCACTATCATCATCAGACTGCTCCAAATAAGCATCTATCTCTCCATCCTCACATACCTCATCATCATTGTCATAGTGCACCTCAATAATATGCTTCTTACCCCTACACCTACATCTATGATTGGGTTCCCAAGGCACTTTGCAACTGTAGCAAAGATGCCTGCTCCTAATGGGTGTAGGAGTGCTATGTTCTTCCTTCCATCCATTAGTTATTCCCTTTTGCATTTTTCTAATCCATTCTCCATTTTGTTTTATGCTGGCTATCAACTCTCATAGTGCTAAGTCCATTTCCCATCTATCCATTTATCGCTATGAGAGACACCTCGGGCTGACAGGATTTTAAGCTCTGATACCACTGTAATGTTCCCAACCCAATATGCCAGGAACATCACATTTTGCATGAATTTTAAACTTTTACTGAGTGTGGCATTTCGTCAAACACTTCTCTTACTATGGTTCTTTAGGTTGTGCTTAGGGTTATACTGATGGTTTATGTGTGTATTTGTAGAAACAAATAAAGAAATAAAGAAATGTAACATACCACAACCATATGCAAGATCAACAATGTGATAGACAATCCAAAATGATTCAGATCTGATCTTTATTCATAATAATAAGAACCTGATACAAGGATGATGTAGATTTGGAATGATCAACAGATGGATCCCATAAACATAATAGAAGCTGCTACAAAATGCTATCGGGAAGAAGATGAAAGCCTCCAAAGGTTGGATACACAATGAAGAACAATGCAAGAAGATATATGGATTGTACTAAATGCCAAACCCCCAATGCTGGATGATTCTACGTCATGTTGGAATGTTGAATAGCCTCAATAATTCGGCCTCATTGAAATAAGTCTCCAAATGACCCCAAACTGAGTAGAATGGTAGATCGGGTTACTGCAAGGACAACCCAAGTGCTCAAATTCCCAAAATCCCTCTCAAACCCATAGATCTAACTTCCCTCCAAGGAATGGTGTGTCCCCTTAAATGCCCGAAACCTTAGATAATTCAGCCTCCCTACTAGAGGCCTCTAAATGCTCCACAAAACCACTAGAATGATAGATTAGGGCTCGTTTACCTCCCTGGTGAAGTCCCAAGCGAAATGTTGAATATTTGATCTATCAAATGATTGAAATCACTTTCTGAAGTGTGCTCCTCTCCTCCAATTCGTCCAATGCATCTAGTAAATCAAATGGTACATAAAACTCCTCTAGAATGCATTAGATCTAATGGCCACGACCCTGCAATGAAAACCCAGGTGCTAGAATCTCCAAAAACCTTGTCAACCACTTGGAACAAACTTCCCTCAATGGATGGTGCGCCTCCCTTGCTGGAAACCCCCCAATGGTGTTCCCTCCCTCTCTTCCTGTGCTTGTGGCTGGTGTAGAACCCTCCTGCACTTAGTAGATCTAAACTAGAATGGTGTGGGGGAGTATTACATCCCCGAGACTAAGCTTGGGACAAGCTAGGTGGAATCTTTCACCACCGAATCATCCTCTTGGGTTTGTTAAGTCAAAACCCTCAAAACCCCCAAGGTATGGGCTCACTAGCTAGAACCCAGATATCAAAAGATAATCATACATGAATGAGAGAATAAAGGCCCTTGCCTTTTCTTTATACTTCCGTCTCACCTTGTCCCTCCAAAGTGACTTTTACATTATTAATTATTAATTAATTAATTAAATCACTTTAATTAATTAATTAACCTTTTTAACTCTGAAAAGCGCCTTATCTCTCCTTGTGGCTTCCTTGGCCACTGAAAGTTGCTTCTCACCATCCTATCCTATAGTATTGCTCCTCCCGATTCCATTGAGCTATTACACTGAGAGGTTCCTCCAAGTATTGTGCCCAAAATGACCTCTTTAGTGAATTTAATTGACCTATAGCTCAAAATACTCAAAATCATGGAAATCGTCGAAATGCAATGGAACCAAATCCAATCTCTGTGAAATGGATCACAATGATGAAATAGGATGAGTGATGCAAGCCGGACCCCAAAATACCTCTCAATAATCTGTGTACTTGCTATAACCTCCATCTGACTACTCTGGTCATCATAACACACAAAAATGTAACAATGTCCCAAAGTGGGGACATTACAGCTTCAACAACCATGAAAGGAGAGGAGTAGCTAGACTTATATAGCAAAATTTGTAACGACTAGTTTCTAACTCCCTCATAAAAAATAATTTATCTTGATTTGCTCATCCACAATTGATTGGAGGCTAAACCATTTGATATATATATTACATCCGTCAATGGTCAAAATGGAATAAATCCATTTATAATCCTTGACCAATTTGATTTGTCTACATGAGAGGTGTGCCTCACTAGGAGAAGAAATCGATTTGGTGGAGGAAATAAATTTTGAGATATTTTCCTTTGAAAAATGAGCAATAATTGTCATATTTTGTCCACATTGACTATTATTCCTTCCAACGACTAGTTTGACTTGTCAAATCAATTAATGAGTTGTTGCAATTTGTTCCAAAAGAGGATGATTTGGTCATTTAGTAGTTAAATTAACCACTTTGCTTGGAAATAGAGCATCTTTGAATAAAATTAATTATTTTTCATGTGGAGAAGGAATCTTTAACTTGCCAAAATTATTCCAATGCTAGAAGACCTCCAACATTCCATTTCATGACCATTTGACCTTGTAAAATGTGTCCCTCGATTTTGTAGAAGAAATAGGACGATTTTCCTTTGGGGGTAATTATCTCCCTCAATACTCCATAAATCAAGATTCTGTGACATGGGTCTTGTTAGCACCAAAATTTACAATGTCAAAATATAGCAACGCGTCATTGGAATACAAAATTTATGTAGCGCATTGATCGAAAAATCTAATGAGGCACTACCGGAATTTCGGAAATGCGGACTTTAAGTGTTTTTTATAAAAAAATATTGGGCCTTTGAGGCCATCTTCCATTTGATTGCAAAGTAACCATCCTGTGTGCAGACAGACCACCAAGCCCAAATATCAAACCCATACATTGTCCTAATGTTGTAACAAGAAATATTCAAGTCAAAATATTTTGGACTTTTAGTCAGCTTGCCCGGAACCCATCCATTCATTGCCTTCTTTGGTTGAGTAAATATTCATTTTGATTCCTTCACCAACTCAAAATCCTTGGTCAAATTTCCTAGTCAAACTAAACCTATGGCTTATTATATGCTTTATTTTATTTAAATTATGTTTAAATAAAATAACAACAAAACTTATTACCTACCATCTACTCATTACATATACTCATCCTCTATCATACCATATAAGTTAATCTTGTGTCCACGTATATTTTTAACTTCATCCATTATATTATTTTGTCCTTGCCATTATATTATATCGTTCAAAAAAGTATTGTGTCTCATTCCATTATTATTTATGCCTTGTCTAAATATCAAACCAACCTACCATACCATATGTCAAAGCCTCATGCCAATCATCAACTTCACAAATTGTATGCCAAGTTAACCTTTGCCACAACCCAAGCCTGGACTATATTGCACGATGCATTGAACAAAGTCCCACATATCACCGTATATAAAGGACCATATATACAAATTCACCATACATATGGGATATTGCATCGAGCGCAAAACAAAAATCTTAAGATCAACGACCCTCATTTGTCAAACTAAAAGAACAACAGTTCTTGCACTTCATTTTCAGGTGCACAGAAATAAAGATCAGGAGCTCCAAATTAGGATAGAGCGGATTCGAAGGAAAGTTAGAACGATGGAGAATGCATAGGAGAAGGAATCAAGATAAGATTGGTTTCCAAGTGTCCGCATCTTCGGCAGATTCATGGTTTAGTTACAACAGAACAAGCATAAGCGCCATAAATAAAACAAACCCAACTAAAATAGGAGGATTATATCTTGAATCTCCAAGGATCTGTTGATGATTACAACTATGTGAGACATCCTCCAGGACACAGATTGATTGAGTTGACCTGAGAGAGAGCCCATGAGTTGGGTGTGCCCATGAAATTGGTATGTGGTTCCTATTTGAGACTAAACTAGAATGTTGTGTTGACCTCCTCTATGCAGAGAGTTGAGATGATACTCCAGATGATTCTCATGTGTAACACATTGAGAAAGAAGATGTGCTAAGTTGGACGTGCATGTGGTTGAGCACAAGTGAACGTGTGAAATCCCATGTGTTGGGTGCATCGTTCTGAGACAGATATGAAACAATGTATTAGCCTCCTCTGAGCAGAGATTTTAGATGATGAACTCCAGATGACTGTCCTGTGTAATGCAGTGAGAAAGAAGATCTGTTGAGTTGGACGTGCCTATGGATGAGCGCAAGTGAACGTGATCCTAGTGGTTGAGCACTAGTGAGTGTGGTTCTCCTGTGAGACGCAGTGAGATAGAGAGACATCCCTATGGCTGAGCACATATGGATGTTCTCCTAGTGGTTTAGCACCAGTGGGTGTATGAGATCCGTTTCTATATTGTTCAAGAGTCAGACTTACCTGTAACCTTATTTGTAATGTAAAGGGTACAGGTCGGCCCCACCTTAATGTAAAAGATGATTAATATGGTAATTATTAATTATATTATAAGTTATTGAAGTCGGACCTATTGTTCCAATAGACACTTCTGTTGACATATTCAGTCTAATATAAATAAAGGTAAATTCCCCATTGAGGAATCATATCACAAGTGTGAGTTTGAAATTTTCAGCAAACACTTGTTTTTGGGAAAAGTGTGCACCTCTCTTGGGCGCTAGGTTTCTAGGGTTTGTGAGCAATCTTTTGTGTGCTAGGTGTTTATGGTGGCGAAGGTATTTCTCTTGAAGAATATAACAAAGTATTGGATGGGTTTTATTCCCTTGTTGAGAAGGGTTTCCCAGGATACTTCTTGTGTACGTGTGCATGCTGTTTCTTCTTATGATCTTGGTTGTTGTAAAAAATCATTTATGGTTTAAGTAAAATGATAAAATGGAATGAAATTCATGCTTAAGCCTTTCTTATTGAAAAATCAACATTGGATCTGAGCATAGGTCTTGAATAACTCATTGAACAAGCATCTACCAGTTATCCTTTCATTTCTGCAGAACCGTACGACCCTCTTAGGGTTTCCAGAAAATTTGTACGGGCCTCCTTTCTGAGGTGTTCTAGCCCTTATTACTTAGACGTTGGGGATAATTTTTGCATATAAGAGTACGTCCTCCTCCAACGCACCTCCAGATACTCTCAGAGTGAAATTCCAAGCATTATGAAATTTTGGCCCTAGGGTTTCTAAGGTTTCACAATTTTTTGCAGAATTTTGGCTTTAAGGTTTCTGCATCTCATTGAAGGAACCTTTTCAGCTCACCAGTATTCTTCTCACATTCTTAAGGCTTATTTTTGGCATTTATAACCCCCAAAAAACCTAAAAGTGATAGCCTAACCTGGACATTAGGTTTTCTAAGTCTAGTTGGTGAGAGTTTGTGAAGAAATCCGAAAAAATGAAGAACAAGACCTTAGTGGAAGATAGACTTGATGGATCAAGCAACTTCAGCTCCTGGAAGTCAAGGCTTTAGGTCACCCTTGAATAAGATGACATTTTGAGTGTGATACAAAATACTTTACCAGAAACAACTACCGATGAAGAGAAGGAAATAAGAAGGGAAGAAGATGTCATGGAAAGGAAAATACTCATCTACTCAGTAAGAGATCATCTCTTACCTCATATTGTTAATCTGAAGACAACTTATGAAATGCTTGAAGCACTGAAAGATATGTTTGAAAGTGACAACACCCTCAGAGCCCTCACCTTAAAGGGCCAACTTTAAAGTACCAAAATGACAAAAGGTGATATAGTTTCTACCTTCTTTATGAAGACATCAGAGATCAAAGAACAATTAGGTGCCATTGGAGAAATCATATTTGAGAGAGAAATTGTCTTATCTACTCTCAGAAATATTCCAAAACACTGGGAACCTTTTATTCAAAGCATTAGTGGAAGAGAAAAGTTACCAACTTTTGATTGTCTGTGGACATACTGTACTCAAGAAGAACTTAGACTTGGAAATAGAGGAGTGGAAGACTCCCCTAGTGACAACCATGCTCTTTCACTTCAAACAAGGAAAGGAGGAAGATTCAAAAGAAACTTCAGACAAACATTCACAGATGAGAAGACTCCATCAGCTTTAGGTCATAATCAAAGAAGAGATGTTTCAAAGATTCAGTGCTTCAGATGTGACAAATATGGACACTATGCAAGAAATTGTCCAACCAGGGAGAAAGGAAGACAATATGCCTCCATCGCTGACATTGATCCAAACCCACCTCAAAAGGATGAAGATAAGAGAGATGAGAAGTATTTCCTCTAAAAATACAAAATTGAGCATGAATGCAGACCCATGTAAAGTTTTTTATCATTAAATTTATAGTTGATTGCATTCTTAATAAGTGAAGGGTATTATCTCTAGTGTGGGATCCCTCATCACTTGGACCATTATCCTTGGTACAGGAGTCCAAACCTTATTGATTGATTATTATGCTAGTCAAGGAGACATAAAATATCTAGCAAGCAAGTAAAAAGAAGAGATCCATCCTTCATACTTTAGAGAGAGTTACTTGACTCAGAGGGAGTCAAAACAAAATGAAAAGAAGGAAGAGTCAGTACCTTCTCTCCCTTTAACAGTTTAGAGGAAGATAGAAAGTATTCTAGCCAATCAAGTTGCTCCAATTGATATGCCAAAAGATATTGTAGTAAGGCATAAAAGGCCTACCCAGGCCCAACAAAATCTACAGGAGGTAGAGGAACATACAATCCCCTCAAGGAATTTTCCGAGAAAGAAAAAGAGATTTTCAAGCAAACCTTGAATTTTGATTTCAAGATAAAGTATTTGAGTATGATGCACTACTTCTTGGGACAAGAAGTGCGACAGAGGAATGATGAGATTTTTCCTAAGTCAAGGAAAACATATAGTGGGGACATTAAAGAAGGTCAGTATGACTAAATGCAAATCCATTCCTACTCCGATGGTGATGGGTTTGAAGAAAATAAATGATGATGATTCAGACAAGATTGATCCACAGTTGATTGGATCACTAATGTATCTGGTTAATACCAAACTTGATATATGCTATGGAGTGAATGTACTCATCCATTTCATGAATCGGCCAAGACAAACTCATTGGACAATAGCGGAAAATGTATTGAGATATCTACGAGGCATAGTTGGATATGGCCTGAGATATGCCTCTAGTGTAGACTTGAGTTTGCAGGAATATGCAAAATGGACAGAAAGTATAGTGGACCGGAAGAGCACATTTGATTGTTGGTTTACCTTGAATTTTTCCATGGTTTCCTCGTGCAGCAGGAAACAAAGCTATGTGGTCTTGAGTACCACTTAAGCAGAGTATATAGCATAGAGTGTGCGAAGCAGTGTGGCTTCACAAGCTTCTGACCTATTTACTTGATTATGAGATGGATCCTATGATCATAACCAAGAGCTATGTGAAGCTCTTTGAGAATCCCGTGTTTCATGATAAATCAAAACACATTGAGTTAAAATATCATTTTTCAGAGACATGATGCAGAGGAAAGTAGTACACGTGAAGTACCTTCCTACATATGAGAATATTGCAGACATCTTCACCAAAATGGCTTGGTGAAGAATACCTCTTTAGCTGAGAGGGAGTGTTGATGAATATAACCAAGATAGAGTTCGAGTACTTCCGTGAAAGACTTGGCTTGATGGAGAATGCCTCCCTAGCAGAGAGGGAGTGTTGTGATTATAGATGCGTAAGACATCCTCCAGGACATACACTGATTTAGTCGACTTGAGAGAGAGCCCATGAGTTGGGTGTGCCCATGAAATGGGTATGTGGTTCCTATCTGAGACAGAATTGGAACGTTCTGTTGACCTCCTCTATGCAGAGAGTTGATATGATACTCCATATGATTCTCATGTGTAACACAGTGAGAAAGAAGATGTGTTGAGTTGGACGTGCATGTGGCTGAGCACAGGTGAACATGTGAAAGCCCATGAGATGGGTGAATAATTATGAGATAGAGATAAAATGATGTATTAGCCTCCTATGAGAAGAGAGTTGAGATGATGAACTACAAATGACTCTTCTGTGTAATGCAGTGAGAAAGAATATCTGTTGAGTTGGACGTGTATGTGGATGAGCACGAGTGAATGTGAGCCTAGTGGCTGAGCACTAGTGAGTGTGGTTCTCCTATGAGATGCAGTGAGATAGAGAAACATCCTTGTGGTTGAGCACAGATGGATGTGCCCCTATTGGCTGAGCACTAGTGGGTGTATGAGATCTCTTTCTATATTGTTCAAGAGTCAGACTTACCTGTAACCCTATTTGTAATGTAAAGGGTACAGGTCAGACCCACCTTAATGTAAAAGATAATTAATATGGTAATTATTAATTATATTTTAAGTTATTCAATTCGGCCATGTTGTGCCAACAGACACTTTTGTTGACAGGTTCAGTCTAATATAAATAAAGGTAAATTTCCCATCGAGGAATCATATCACAAGTGTGAGTTTGGAAATTTCAGAAACCACTTGTTCTTGGGAAAAGTGTGCACCTCTTTTGAGCACTCGGTTTCTAGGGTTTGTGAGCACCCATTTGTGTGTTAGTTGTTTATGGTGGTGAAGGTCTTTCTCTTTAACAATATAACAAAGGATTGGCTAGGTTTTCTTCTCTTGTTGAGAAGGGTTTCCCATGATACTTCTTGTGTACTTGTGCATGGTGTTTCTTCTTTTGATCTTGGTTGCTGCAAAAAATCCTTTATGGTTTGAGTAAAATGATAAAATGGAATGAACTTCATGCTTAAGCCTTGATTATTGAAAAATTAATAGGATCGAGGTAATCTACAACAAATTTCCTCCATGGATAGAAAATAAAGAATCATTCATTCAAAGGATTTGATGTAAACCCTTGATTTGGTTTTTTGACTGGTAATGAAAATTCATTTTGATCGTTATGAGATCGGGCTCTTAGAAGAAAGTGAGGGGAGGGGTTTGGAGTGAGAAGATGTGAGGTCTGGGCACTATAGGAAAATAACTTGATTTTATGCAGCATCTCATGCTCAAGGATTCAGACATTTTGATGGTTGGTTCTTGTATCTATATATTTTCTTTTCTATATTATTTGAATATAATGATCATTTATGCAATGCATTGATGTTCACACAAATTTATCTTTAATTACAGTGAATATTTCATTGCCAATTAGCTATTTTTGTAATTTGTATTCAAATATTTGATTCAGACTCAAAATATGATTTTGAGTCTGAATATTTTCTAATGATATATGAGTTGAACAATTTTGATGATTATGTATTTATATCTATCTTCTATTCCTCCATATCAAATTGACCATTAATTGTTTGGACATCAAAGTGAATTCCCTTACTGTATGAGGTATTTCCATCTTTTGAGATCTAGTCGATGAGCTTTACCAGATCTTTAAATTTTCAACCCACTTGATCCACCTATCAACCTAAACCAAAAAACCATTGCAATAACTAAGGTTCCCTACCTTTGTGCCATAATAGTCTAGTGCAAACTTTAGGGATAACAGGTCTTGCTCATGATTTGTTTCTCTTAATTTTGAACTCGTGTTGTATTTTATGTCTTCGGGGTGCACTGCATGAAAAGACGTGCAATGGTGAAAACTCCCTTAGTATTTCATCAATCACAATTTTTCCATATGGGTTTTGCTTGTGAATTTTTCTTGCTCCTTTTGAACCCTTGTTGTGTTTTTGTCTCTAGGGACCATTGCCTCAAAATATGCGCACTACCTCGAAAGACATGAAATGACGAAAACTTTGTGAGATTGTCATGTTGAGAACAAAAATTATAGTGCACCATGGCCAAGGGATGCCTACAGACTCAATATAGATAAATACGTGGGAAGACATGGGTGTGCATGACATGGACTGGAATAGGCCCCATAAACTGCAATCACCCCTACATAAGACATGTGGCTCCGCACAATCATGTGTCCCAATAAATCCATGCCACAACCTCTAATCCTATCTAGGACGAGAGATGGTGAGAGAGGGAAATAAGGGGACTGATCATGATCGAAATAAGTTTGGGAATCCATTACAAAGATCATCCACTACAATTTACATGACTTTAAATTGCATCATTGGGGTTACAATGGTGTAGCCAAGTGAAAACATATGCTACCTCTTGGAGAGGTAACATTACCATCACAGTCCCTAGGTTTAATCCTTTTGGAAGACAAGATTAGGGGGATGTCCAATCGACATCCCTAATGTCATCCTATGTCTTCTATGACTTGGAACAAGGGATCAAGGTGGAAAATGGTAAACCCTGGGGGGATGTACAATCACAATCCCTAGAATTAAACCAATAAAGAAAACTTTAGGGGGATGTACAATCACAATCCCTAAATTTGGCCTTATATGCTTAAAAAATATTTAAGATGAATGAAAACAAGGGGATGCACATTCATAATCCTTCCTAGGGTTTGCAAGATAGGATCTTGTTCAAGAAAAATACAAGGGAAAAATGTACCTTCACCACTTTGATAAGAACACCAACACTTCATATATTCAATGAATAAATCCACAAAGAATTAAAAATAACACTTACTAGATAAATATTTGTTCATCCACAAACCCTACACATGAAAATCATCCATCAAACTTGAAAAATTATCCACAATTTCTCTCTCCAATAAAACTTCCTTAATCTTCCATCCACAACACAAATCCAAGACAAAGATGCTCCAACAAATTTCAAAAAATTTCAAACCTCCTAAGGGATTTCTCCCTCAAGTTTTTGTGTTCAGATGATAGGAAGTGCATCTCTATTTATAGAGGAGATTCTCAACTTCCTTCACATAAATATAAATTTCCTAAATAAAAGCCCCTATTCTAGCCTATGGAGCGTAAAAATCCCCTCTTCACTAATAAAATACTCTATAATACCAAATAAGGGTTTGTTCAAAGCCACGTGTACAAAAATTAAAGGTCACAAACCCTCAAAAGTCACATATCTCCCTAGAAGAGCAATTTAGGGCTCCAAGGTGTAGCATCCAACCTCCAAAGACCCTTCAACCATATATCTTCTTCAATTAAACCTCAAACCTACCATCAACAATCTTATAGACTTCCTCTAAATGTGGGTGTACAAGCCCCAAATGCTCCTTCAAAGGTGGAAAAGATCTCTAATTTATTCCACAAAACCACTTTCAAGTGTCCCCTTCAAATCCAAGGTGGATAAGTCATCATTTTCATTTCATAGGTTGGTGCTCTGATGCATATGCACACCCTAATCAACATCTAGATCTCTCCAAGGGTTGGATTTTGTATTTTGATATATGCACATAGGTCATCCTTTGCTATTTATACCACAATTTACCCCCATAGAGAGGTCATCTCAAGAAAACATTTAGTGAAAAGGTTTGCATATATATATATATGCAATAACCTCACATCTTCACACTTTTCTTGGTCTGTTGGGCAGAAAAAAAAACTCATTGTTTTGTGCTAATGCAAATTTGATAGGGATTAATGGTGCAATAGGCTTGTGGCTATAGTTGAAACCGAAAACCCTTTGTTTCTTTGTGTGTGTGCGTATTAACTTTAGTCATGTTGATCAGAATGTTGACATTCTGATCCAAACATCTAGAGCATAATATTTCCACATTCAATATCGTTATTGAAATAATCCAAACTAGTCTCCAATTCCTTTATTATGTCATGAAGATGAACCTTTTCTTCTAAAACCAATATACATTTATTCAATTTAGTCAGTAAAGAGTAAACGTGCTCCTCTGGGAACCTTTTCTCCTCAGAAAGGTCTAAGAGTTGATATTTCAAAGAAGATAATTGGCCATCCTTTCTCCTCTTCTATGGATGAAAACTGTCTCTGTTTATCAATGATTTGACCATCCTTTTCCTCTACAACAACTAAGAGATGACTCTGCAAAATAACTATTTATTGTTCACCCTTGGAAGCAGATTCCTTACTCTTCTTCAAGTGCATTATTTCTAGAGAGTTGTAGCATTAATTTCTCATCTAAAGCCTCCTTTTATTTTTTAATCTTATTTAGAAAAATTGGTTGCTTCATTGTATGCCAACTTTGTTGTCACCAAATTTTCCTTCAAGGACTGCACTTTGGTGCTTAACTCTATATTTTTATGGCTCAATAGCAGAAATCTAGTGATCATCTCCATCAATGATGTGTTAAATTCCTCTGAAGAGGCTCTCAAAAGGAATTGTTTCTATGTTACATTCAAAACTCTATATTTCATTTGTTAGTTTCTATTTCGAGTGAGGAGAAAATCAAATCATATGAACCACTATTGCCAAAATGAGATCCATATTCATGAGATATATTTGCACCAAAGTCCATAATTAATACCAATTTAGGAATACTATCCTAACATTTCCATGCACGTCTGTGCCAAATCTTGTGGCCATTGCTCCTTTTATTATTTCCACACCCTTTCCTTTATAATAACCCCCCAAGAAATAAGTTATATCTATAGTGAAAAGACAAGGAATACACCATGGATTAGGGTAAACCATTTTAACTTTATACTTGTTGATTTAAAAAAAGGAAAAACCTCAACCAGTTCAAGGCCAATATATAATCCACCAATGATCACAGTTGTGCCTTATGGTTTTGACTGTGTTAACCCCCCCCCCCCCATGCCTAGGGGTAACTAGAGGAGATCAAATCTCATGGACCGCAATGGAGAACATGATCCCGACCATGATGATGATCGGCATGTCCACATATGGTATCCCAACAACCCACCTCATTCACCTTTACAACTACAAGTCAACCAAGGATCATCACATTTAACCAACCTAGAGTATGGGAGATGGTAATCCATCTTCGCCATGAGGTATGTTAGTCCTTCTTTGCCTTATGGTTTTGACTGTGTTAACCCCCCCCCCCCATGCCTAGGGGTAACTAGAGGAGATCAAATCTCATGGACTGAAATGGAGAACATGATCCCGACCATGATGATGATCGACATGTTCACATATGGTATCCCAACAACCCCTCTCATTCACCTTTACAACTACAAGTCAACCAAGGATCATCACATTTAACCAACCTAGAGTATGGGAGATGGTAAGCCATCTTTGCCATAAGGTATGTTAATCCTTATTTCATGCAAAGTGTTGTGCTTAATTTTTCGATCATGTGGATGAGGATGTTTGGTCGAAGTTGGATAATGGATCACTGGTATGGGAAGTTATGTTAGTTTCCCTGTTTCACCTTAGTGGTTAGCTTCTATTCCTTAGTTTTGTGTTTTCGTCACCCAAGGAAAATGGTTACTATTGGGGGTCCCTCAAAAGGGTAATGTTATGTTCCCCACCATACTTAACACTTTCCATCCTAGAATCTCTCATAGTGTACCAAACTTCGGCAATGGGTCATGGTCCATTCTTTCATGAGAAGAGGGGTTGAAGGCCGAGAGGTTGTTTAAGCAACTGCTAATAAAAGAATAAGAAAATTATGCTAAAGAAAGAAAGGAATGATAGAAAAAAAGCAGTAACAAAATCCATTCCAAACTTGAGCTCTACTCTTTTAGTGCTCACACCGGTCCCAAATGACAATGCTAAAGCTTGAAACCTTATAAAAGGGGACTTGGCAATATGATAAAGTGGACTACAAATATGGTTGATAAAGGGGTTTGCAAAAAATAGCACGTAAATATGGGGTAACTCGAGAGAAATATCACCCTTCCAAAAGGCACTCATAGAAATGGATTTAATGACACCATGAGCCATGAAGAAAGCCCTAAAAATGTATCACTATCACACTTACTCTTGAAGGGTTTTTACTTTCCCTGTCACTCTCGAGACCTATCCCTCTACATGGGTTATTTTATTTCTTGTCTATGTGGTGTTGAAGAAAAGATATGAAATGATCTTACTCAATCATTTTCAAATCTTGCTTGGCTAAAACAAGATGGAGGGGAATATAACCCTATGTTTATATCCATCAAAATTTGTATCCTAATTAACAAGTATTGATTACAAGTGCTTAGGCTAACTTTTTTATAAATGAAAGCTTGCTGGAAAATTCATTATTTATGTAATTTTCTGAATATAACAGATGCTGAAATAAATATAGAGACAAAAGTAAAGACACCAAGTCAATAATCAAAACATATGAGACATAAAGAAATAGTTTATTTCATTCCAATTTATCAAAAGAATCGTTCCCTTTACAAAATTCCTTGAGGAAGTTTTGGACCAAAGTCAAACTTAGATGTCCTCGATGAAAACCATACAAAAGGAATTCTAACAGAAAGTAAAAAATTGAACTTTAAATGTTGGATCAACTTTCCACAGATTGCTTCCCACTCGACTATGCACAATAGCCTTTTTCAGTCATGAAATTTAATTCACAAACATACAAGTCTACATAGGCTATCAAAGATAGGTCAACACCTCTGGAAAAAAGAAGTGTTTGAATGATGTAATTCAGCCCTGAATCTTGTTGTCTACAATAGGAACCTGCTATCATAAAAGAGAATTAGGCTTCCAATGAATTAAAGAATGAATGAAAACTGAATTATCTCAACAAAACTCAAAGAGCATACCTTAGTATGCTTCTCCTTCTATTCTCCACTTGTTCCTCCTTTTCATTTTTCCTTTAATCAATTGAAATTAGTTGAAGTAGTTGAAATACTTCTTTAGTTAAGTTAACTAAAACTCAACCAACTTTTTAGTTAAGGGGGAAAAGTAATAAAATCATAATAAGGGTTTTTACTAAATAATAACTAGTAGGTGGGACTGCTTATGACTCCCTTTAGTTCTTTAACAAACATAACACAACTAGTTAATCAATCAAAACATCCCTCCTTGTGACTCCCATCATCACTCTCATATTTTGACAATTTATATCAATGATAATTGAAATTATTTCCAAAAATATATTACCCATATATCCAAAAAATAGTGTGTTGTCCAAAATTTCAGAAGTCAATTGTTCTCAACAATCAATAAATAAAAACACTTAAAATCCATATTTTCCACTCTGAGAGGCAATCTTTCCCTTATTGTTGTTGTCACCCTTTGATCTCTCTAAATTTTCCTTAGGCTGTGTGGAGCCTTTAGGCCTAGTATCATTGATCACATGAGACAAATCATCTCTCAAATGCATGCGAGAGGACACAGATTTGACAGTCATTTGAGTGTGAGGAGGGGGCAGCAGTGGCTTTTCCTTTTTCAGGGGTGTTGTAAAAATATTGAAATTTTGGATTTCGGTAACTTAGGAGAGAATTTTTTTTTATAGTGTTTAACTAACGAAAGTGTAGATATGAGAAAATGACCATCTGTCTGTTACACACATCACTGAATGTTCTCTACATGTCATCTTCAGTCAAATAACGTCAAAATCAGCCCCAAATGCCACAGTAGTATAACAGTCACAGGCGAACTCACGAAAAATCCAAAGACAGGGTTCACGTGAGAATCAAATAAATGTACCATATGTTCGAGCGTTGAGTCACAAGGAGAATGAATGGAAGCATTGGAAGTGGAACGACCGCATACACCGAGCATTAAGCCACATGGAGAAAAATCTCACGAGTCTGGGTTTTTAGCCGTCGAGGATTTGGCCGACGTAGATATTTTAATAACTACATCCCCGATCCTTGAATTCACTAAAGTATTAAAGGATAAGCCGGGTCAAATAAAGATTAAGAAAGATTAACATTAATAAATCTCATCACAATTTCACGATTCAGGATTCCTTGCAAGTCATAACTCTTGAGGACATGATACCCGAAACCCGAAGGCCCGAAAGAGTGCAATGTAAAATCCAAAATCTATTTCAGGGATTTGGCCGATGTAGAGATTTTAATAACCACTGCTTCATTTCCCCGAATCTCAAAAACTCGAAATCGGGACTCCAGTCATATGCAAACCTGCTTTAGAAAAATGCAATTTGCTCAGTCGGGGAGAGGCCGTTTTTCGCGTTCGAATAGTCGCTCGACATATAAAACTCCTAATATGTTCAGTGGTGTCTTCATAATTTCATTTTTATCTTGTTAAGGCAGTCAAAAGGCCGCTTCAATATGAGGTTCGTTTTCAGAAATGTGGCGTTTTTTACTATGTTGAGCCATCATTTTCAAATGAAGATTCTGAGCGACTGGAGTATCATTTTGAGAAACGGTTGGAGGATTTTGTGCCTAACACATAAGATATCATTAGCCTCTTTCAGTTTTCCTACAGGTGTCACATATTGGGAGAATCGAATCCATCTCTGAGCCCTAATTTTCGGATTTCATATTTTCCTGTTTTGACACATGTTTGTTAAATGAAGTTTTGGGGAAAATGAAAAGGGGTCTCATGGAACTGAGAGAGGTTTTTTCTCAAAATAAACAGATGCAAAAAATAATCTTTCAATTTATACACAACTATCGTGATTCTAGAGCTACAGATCCATAACCGCAGCCCTAGTTTTCAACAGTTTGGCCGATTTTCTATGGAAAAAAGTTTCAAGAATTGGTTGTAACTGTTGTTATCTTTTAGATTAGAGAGGATTTTGACCTCAATACATATATGAGGCATACTTGTAAAAGTGATGGGGGGGGGAGTAGTACTCCTGGGAATGCAATCTTTTTCTTTCATGTTTAATATAAGAGTGCAGAGTCATTTTCGATCTACAACAGAGATTCTTGTGATTTTGTTTGTAGAGAATGTCTTATTGCTTCGTTCTCGCATCATTTCACTTGGTTTTATTTCCATTTTATTCCCGATTTGTGACTGTGTTTGTAATGGAATTCATCCGTTTGTTAGATTCTCTATTGCAGGCCATGTTATAGGTTGTTTCTTGTAGAGATTTGAAGGTTCAAAATTCATCCTTGGATAGATTCTCTGTCCCAACCATCTCTTTCCACTGATTTATGCTTGGAATTCACTCATTGCTAAGTTCTCCTTGCATTTTGATATGTTTTCTCTATATTTTGTTGCAATACTTTTATAAATCCTTCTCTCTGTAATCATCTTCTACCTCGCCTCTGTTCCATGGATTTCCATCGCCAAAACACTCTTATTGTTTTCTTGATCATTTGACTCCATTCCCAATGGACTACATCCTGGTCCAAACCACCAAACCTAAAAACCCAAAACTTTTTGTTACCCACAGATTTGCCCACTGTTAATTGTATTGAATATCCTATTGTGACATATTTTCGAGAGATCCCTCTCGGGTTGGAAGGGGCAGTTTCCAATCAAAAGTGGATTGAGGTTATCTCGTAATTTACTTGCATGCAACCCAAGTCAAGTCCGAGTGACACAATTTATTTCATTTAAAATGTGCTAAGGCTTGGCTCTATTAGAGCCTAGAACCAACTCTTGCGACAACATTTTCTGGCGCCGTTGCTCGGGACAGAGGAAAGAAGTTATCTTCCCTGGGATATGACAAAAATTTCAGATCTATTTCTTGATGGTGAACAAGGGATAGACATTCAATTGGCTATGATCATTCACCTGGCGACTCCTTGGTTCGAAGACTCTACATGATTCACTGGCGACTCCACTAGTCTCAAAATGTCGGATTCGTTTGCCGCTCAGATTGCTGCAAGGTTTTCTCCTCTAGACTTTACAAATGTTTATGGTTTTCCAAACACTGTTCCAGACATTAAAGTTTGGGAATATGTCCTTCCTAAATTTGGAGAATATGTGGACGACAATCCTGCCCAACACTTGTTTGAATTCCACAAGCTCATGGATGAATTAAATATACATCATGAAGATGTCCTCATGAAACTGTTTATGTTTTCGTTGGAAAGAGATGCTAGACTCTGGTATAAATCTTTACCTCATTCTAGTATTCCTCAATTGAAAGATTTTCACATCCTTTTTCATAAACATTGTAAAAGAATCTATTCAGCTGAAATACTTTTTGAAGATTACTGTAATATAAAATTCATATGACAAACAGATCAAACACATCTTCTTGAAGAGGAGGAAGGAATATCAGAAATTTCTCAAGTCGATGAAGATAATCAGTATGAAGAAGAGTTGGCTGATAAAAAATTAGGATATGATAGCTCTTGTGATCACATTCAAGAAGAAGATATTCCGCATCATGGTCAACATGTAGTAGAGAAAGAAAACAATAGTTTCTTGATCCAGAAATTGCATAGACCACCTCCTCCTTTAACAGAAGAAGAGATAGATCTGCTCCTGAACAATCATGTTGCAACCCCTGCTTACACAGATTTGCAACATTCACACAGTCCTGAACATGTGAGTGAAACTTATTCTATTACTAAAAATGAAAATCTATGTTTAAATCATGACAACCATGGAACTTTAGAGGATGTTAGTAAACCAATTTATGATGATGATTTCCGGCCAGAGGATCATCTTGTAGACACTGTTTTGTTTCATGAAGAAGATAGGGTTGTCATGTTTAATAAACTTGAAGAATGTTTGTTGTTCGAAGATGCTTTAGACTATGATTTGGAGGAGTGTGGATCTAAAATAGATAGCTTCACAGTTAATATTCCTAGCATTTGTCTGACTAATGACACTCCTAAGTTATCTGCTGAACCTGTTTATGATGAATATCCAGAAAAACAAGAAGAGCATATTTATTTTTCATCACACACGAAAATTTACGACAATCTTCCTTTGTTTGATGAATGTGATGAAAGTGTTTCTGAAGATGATGAGCAACAATAAACTTTGGTTCAACAGGAAAGCAATCAACAACATCATGAAAGAGATAAACCTATGTATGACAGCTACCAAGAAGATCTTTGGACAACAGATGAAGGACATAAGGAGGGGTTACTGAAACAATTGATCTCTCCTCCCTGTTTAGCAACCATTGAGCAACAGACCAATAAGTTTCAATGCGACATTTTTGCACCAGTGGAATAAAAAATCAGCAGTGGACAAAGTGCGCAAAAACATTTCAGACAACTTTCCCAACAGGAGGAAGTATGGATTAATTGTGAAACTGGTATATCTCTTCCCTTCTACGATCCAGTAGCAGTTTATATGGAGTTGAAATGGGGGACTGAATTTGTTATTTCCAACTTCTTGAAGTCTGAATTTCAAAACTATAAGTACCTGCTCCCAGGGCATGTTTTGAAATTTGCAGCTACTCTTGTCATCCTTTTGCTCAAAGATGGAAGTATAATTAAGTTTGTTAGTCAGATACTCGCTTGGTTGATTTGGAAGTTTTCCTATACTTGAAAAAAAATAGTGATATCAACTAGAGTAGGTGGTGTATATAAATAAGATTGACTTTGAGCATTAGAGTACAAAAATGGTTTTAAGTACGTTTCCAGTTTAGTTTGACATCCTGTATGGTTTTGATTTAAGACATTATGACTCCATAGCCCAATGAATGCATAAGCGATTTTTTGTTTCGAAAAGGTGCAAGTAAAGCGACAGAGTTCATAGTTTGATAAGGATTATTTCAGGTCGCCCAATGGATGAAGGCACGTGGTCTACTATTCTTGGCGCTTTGCAGAAAAGCACCATCCCTAGATGGATCCTTTGTTGTAACAATATTGAAATTTTGGCTTTCGGTAACTTAGGAGAGTTTTTTTTTTTATAGTGTTTAACTACCGAAAGTGTAGATATGAGAAAACAACCATTTGTCTGTCACACGCATCACTGAATGTTCTCTACATGTCATGTTCAGTCAAATAACGCCGAAATCAGCCCCAAATGCCACAACAGTATAACAGTCACAAGCCAACTCATGAAAAATCCAAAGACAAGGTTCACGTGAGAATCAAATAAATGTACCATATGTTCGAGCATTGAGTCACAAGGAGAATGAATGGAAGCATTGGCAGTGGAATGACCACATACACCAAGCATTAAGCCACATGGAGAAAAATCTCACGAGTCCGAGTTTTTAGCCATCGGGGATTTGGCCAACATAGATATTTTAATAACTACATCCCCGATCCCCGAATTCACTAAAGTATTAAAGGATAAGCCGGGTCAAATAAAGATTAAGAAAGATTAACGTTAATAAATCTCATCGCAATTTCGTGATTCAAGATTCCTTGCATGTCATAACTTTTGAGGACATGATACCTGAAACCCGAAGGCCCGAAAGAGTGCAATGTAAAAGCCAAAATATATTTTGGGGATTTTTCCATCGGGGATTTGACCAACGTGGATATTTTAATAACCACTTCTTCATTTCCTCGAATCCCGAAAACCCAAAATCGGGACTCCAGTCATATGCAAAACTGCTTTAGAAAAACACATTTTTCTCTGTCGTGGAGAGGCCATTTTTCGCATTCGAATAGTCTATCGACATCTAAAACCAAAAATATTTCCAGTGTTGTCTTCATAATTTCATTTTTATCTTGTTAAGGTAGTCAAACGTCCCCCGCAATATGAGGTTCGTTTTCAGAAATGTGGCGTTTTTTACTGTGTTGAGTCATCATTTTCAAATGAAGATTTTGAGCGACTGGAGTATCATCTTGAAAAACGGTTAGAGGATTTTGTGCCTAACACATCATATATCATTATCCCCTTTAATGTTTCCTACAGGTGTCACAGATTGGGAGAATCGAATCCATCTCTGAGCCCTAATTTTCAGATTTCATATTTTCCTGTTTTGACACATGTTTGTTAAATGTAGTTTTGGGGAAAATGAAAAGGGGTCTCATGGAACTGAGAGAGGATTTTTCTCAGAATAAACATATTCACAAAATCCTCTTTCAGTTTATACACAACTATCGTTATTTTAGAGCTACAAAGACATAACCGCAGCCCTAGTTTTCAGCAGTTTGGTCCATTTTCTATGAAAAAAAGTTTCAAGAATTGGTTGTAATTGTTGTTATCTTTTAGATTAGAGAGGATTTTGACCTCAATACATATATGAGGCATATTTGTAAAAGTGAAGGGGGGGGGGAGTAGTACTCCTGGGACTGTAATCTTTTTCTTTCATGTTTAATATAAGAGTGCAGAGTCATTTTTGATCTACAACAGAGATTCTTGCGATTTTGTTTGCAGAGAATGTCTTATTGCTTCATTCTCACATCATTTCACTTGGTTTTATTTCCATTTTCTTCCCGATTTGTGACTGTGTTTGTAATGGAATTCATCCATTTGTTATATGCTCTATTGCAGGACATGTTATAGGTTGTTTCTTGTAGAGATATGAAGGTTCATAATTCATCCTTGGATATACGCTCTGTTCCAACCATCTCTTTCCACTGATTTATGCTTGGAATTCACTCATTGCTAAGTTCTCCTTGCATTTTGGTATGTTGTCTCTCTATTCTGATGCCATACTTTTATAAATCCTTTTCTCTGTAATCAGCTTCTACCTCGCCTCTGTTCCATGGATTTCCATCCCCGAAACACTCTTATTATTTTCTTGATCATTTGACTCCATTCCCAATGGACTACCTCTTGGTCCAACCCACCAACCCTAAAAACACAAAACGTTTTATTACCCATAGATCTGCCCACTGTTAAGCTTATTGAATATCTTATTGTGACATATTTTCAAGAGATCCCTCTTGAGTTGGAAGGGGCAGTTTCCAATCAAAAGTGGTTCGAGGTTATCTCAGAATTTACTTGCATGCAACCCAAGTCAAGTCCGAGTGACACAATTTATTTCATTTAAAATGTGCTAAGGCTTGGCTCTATTACAACCTAGAACCAACTCTTGTGACAACAAGGGGCATGGTGGTCTTTGATTTTTAACCTTTTTCTTGCATGGGAAGACTGTACTGGTGAGTGGACAGGGGCAGCTTGGAAAATTTGAATAATAGGTGGAGGAATAGGTAGAGACAAGTTAGGACAACCACAATGTTGGGAGACTGTCGGGTGGAAAATATCTTTCCATCCATCATTTTCAGGGATTTTAGGTTGTAATGAAACATGAGGGGGCTCTGGGGTACCAGTGACCTGTGGGGGTTTGAAGGGAGGCTTTTCTAGCCTAGGTTGGACCACTCCTTGCCCAATCCAGTTAAAAAATCCATCTTGAAATAGCTATCCCAACTCTTGAGAGTCTGTATCAAAGTGTATAGAGAACCTTGGCCTTCTAGGGCCCCTTTTCCAATTTCCTCTTCCCCTGTTACCCGGACCATGACTACCTCTACTGAAAAATCTCATTCTTGTATGCATTATTGATTAGAAAATAGTTTCTTCAACAACCATACATGACAACTCTTTTAAATATGAAACAAAGTTTGGCTCAACAACATATCAGACTCATGCAATCCAATCCATACAAATCGTTTTATTCTTGTCAATGAGTAGGGGGTGAATAAGGGTTTTGGGATATGTGAGGGATTGTATTGAGCGAAAAGTGTTAAAATGAAGGGGAATAGTTCATTATTACTTCTCACAAAACATCAAACAATCAACTATATCGTAAATCAAAAGAATATATCACTATAATTCATCCTAGTGCGATCCTTTAGCTATCATAATACATAATTTATCTTAACTATAAATAAATTTTAGGAACAGGGAGTGGATAGTGAATATGGGAAGGCGAGGGGAGTTGTAATGTGCGAAAAGTGAAAGAATGGTAGGGAAACGAACATATATTATTCGTAGAACTAATTAAGTAATCCATAAAAAACAACTATGTATTCAAAACCAGGATACCAATACCAATTAGAAATTCCTGTGTGTCAAAAATTGTTCACTATCCCACAATCAATTCTTCAAACTTTTTCCATTAACACAGTCTATAATCATACTCAGAATCACTATGCCTTTCAACATTCTTGTTAAGAGAATACTTGTTTCCTTTCATTTAAATAAAATCAAAAGGAACACATAGTCACATTGCTTCAACTCTGTTCATCGTATATTTCTATAAAATGTCAACCACTGCCCATAATTCGCAATTTCCCAAATAAAACATAGACACAGGTCTTTTCTCGAGTTGAACAAACCTTTTTAAAACTTTCTTTATTTCATTCTTTTGACAATATTAACAAATAAACTTGCAATGAAACCATACTACAAAACCCGAGCTTCATTTCTGATGGTACAATTAAATAAAACAATGCACAATGTCTCCATAATCTATACACAGTAAACAACAGTCACAGTCATCAACTTTCCCAACTTGCAATGATCTCGATCGGGACTAATCAAACACACAACATACACCAACTACAATTGACACCACGTTGTAGGAACACAACGACCAACACATAATGAAAGGAGGTAGCCCCTTGTTTGTACACCAATTTTCATCCCCAATTACGACTTTCCAACAACCCGATCAAATAGAGATGAGACAATACTCAAAGAAACTATCATATCGACTCAACCAATTTATGACAGTCAACAAGATACTCGACAAGAGTGCGACTGTTTGGGGTTATCAAAATCGGGCTCTGTAACCATGAGCACAAGAAATAATCAAGAGTTCTCTCGATCACCAAAACACAGAGAGATCGGAGGTCTAACATATCAACAATAGGTATAAAACCTTCAAAACAAGAACGGTGGAACCACCGAATTTTATAACTCTCAGCTTGTGTAATAGTGTGACAGTTCAACACCTTGTAGGGTAGGCAACGAAGCAGAGAAGAAACGATTTGTTACTGGACAGTAACAAATACAAAGAATTCATAGAGGCATAACCCTCACACTTTTCTCAAGAGCCGAACCAATTTATAACAATGCCAACGGAAATGCAGACCCCGGGTATTACCAACAACCATAAAGCACACTTCTTGGCATAATAGCCACCCCAAAACCAACTGTGTTGATGCCAATACCACAAAACTAATCCCATGATAAGGCTCTGGAAGATACACAGTGACCAAAAGGTAGTTCAAAAACACACACATCAACCCTATGGTAACCGAATACAATCGGACATGGTTACCATAACTGTGAGGAGGTGGTCAACAAGGCTAAATTAAGTGAAACCCTCCAAAAAAATACCCATATCTACTTAAAACAACATAGAGACATCATAGTTTTCACCACACAGAACAACCAACAAAATCATAACTTCACAACCAAAATATTCATTTGCAAACGAATAACACACAGTCATTCTAGAGAAAATACCCAGGCGTTTACACAGTTGTAAATCTCAGGAAAACGCAAACCAACACATTACCAAGCCATAGTTTGTTCATACACAGAGCGAAATTCATGGATGGGTGAAAAGAACCATACCTATAACCAATGGCTTTAAAAAGGGCGAGTTGGTCGAGCAGTTCCTTCCATGATTGAATCTCAGAGTTTAACCACAACAAAACCAAATGAAACAATAACCATGCTAGGGTGACGACCCGATGGGAGAAGTATGGAGTGAGGTGCATTTACTGCACGTCACTTCCATCTTCCACCCCATTCAATTTCATAGTACATGCCAGCCAGCCAAAAACCATACCATTAACCATGCCATTAATTACATGCATTGAAACTTGCGACATATTGCTTGCCAATTGCACCACCCCAATCCATATTAACCATTGCCCAAAACCATACCATACCATATATCAAATGTGCCCAATATAACTCAATATAATTCGTATATCCACTAACCATTGCTAGTTAGGACTAACACTAATTCCTTTTCATTTCATTTGCACATAACCTCTTAACATAGTATAGTATAGTCCCTTTTCTTGGATTTTTTTCCATAAGTCTCTTTCCATTTCTTTAGTTTCATGTTTTTACTAACATGTGTCTTGCGCAGGTGTAACAAGGTAATGAATCATGGTGAAAATATCAAATGTAACAATAGTAAATATATGCCACTCATAACATGGAATTTAGAGCTTAGAATAATAGAATCATCACATAAAATGCATTATTCATCTTCCATTATGTCGCAAACAAAACCAAGACTGCATCATCAACCATATAGAACCTTGTAAGAAACATCAAAACAACAACATAAAATGTGTGATAAGACTATCTCCTAGCCTCCAGTCTACAAGGGGGTCCCACCTACTAGTATTATATATCATTAGCATAGTTTAAATAATAGACTTTAACAATACTTTGTGGACGAAAATCCTCATTGCGATTTTTATCGTCAATAAACTGGCGACTCCATAGGGAAATATGTTTCCAACAGATTAAGAACTTAGAATGTATGGTTTCCCAGACCAAGAACAACAGATCAAGAAGGTATAACCAAAATGATTATGCAACGGGGGGAGGTGAGCGGATTTAATGGAAAAATTACCGAGAATTTGGGAATAACTCATGAAAAATGTTAATTATGAGGGGGTTTATCTCTGTATGCATAATCATTCAACCATAATTTTCTCTTGACTTCAAGGCGAATTTTTTTATGGAATTTCTCTTTTAACTCTCAAATGGATGAAGAAATGGAAAGCAGAAGTGGGAGGTAACCAATTTCTTTATAAGACAATAGTGAAAGAATATAACAAATTCAATTATGCTTTCAGGGGGAACATCGTAACAACTTTGTAAGCTTGATTTTTATTGACTAACAATACATTGCAGGAGTGTCACTGCGGCATAACTGATCCAACATCTTATTCTTGACCAAAATTAAACTAAAAGATGAAAAGCAATAAAAGTCATGACAAAAATGGAATTGCAAAATTTTAAAGAATCATAAATAAAATGATAGAACTGCAAAAGCAAAAGGAAACCTATTAAATGGAAAGAAAAATTTAAACTATTGTAAAATAAGAATTTAAAGAGTAGAAATGAAAAGCAGTGGTGAAAATGAAACCAAAACTAGACTACTAATATATAGAAAATCCAAACAACGTTAAAATTTTTCAAGTTGGTTCCACGTAATGTTTTAAGTGAGAACCGTTAGTGTTGTAGGAAAACAATCGCTCTTGTAAATCCTTTAAAATGTAAGAGTTTGTGCCTAGGACAAAATGGATATTGAAAGGACCCAACCATAATTCTTGAAACTTCGAGAGAATTGATAGCCCTTTAAAGTACACGATTAGATCATCAAGATAGATATGAATAATTTTTCCGATCAAATTGTCAAAAGTTACTTGCATAGGTATTTTAAAAGTGGTACTCGTATCAGATAACCCAAAAGGAATACACTCATAAGTCAAGGTACCCCAATGATTAATAAAGGTGGTTTTCTATTTATCTGCACCTTTTACCTTGATTTGATTGTAACCAGAAAAACCGTCAAGTAAGGGCATCATCTGTGACCTTGCAACTTGCTGCAAAATCATTTCCATGTTAGGGAGAGGAAAGTGATCTTTTATAATAGCCTAATTTAATGTGCCAAAATCAAAACATAATCTGATGTGATCAGTGGCTTTCCAAACAGGGACCAAATTGGAAACCCATTCAGAATACTTGACTAGAAAGATGATTTCAGCCTTCAAGAGTTTTTCCAATCCCTTTCGAATAGTTGCTTCCAGTGCAGGGTTGATAGGTCTTTGTTTTTTCCTAACTGGTTTTATGCCTTCCTTGATGGGAATGGCATGATATATAAGAGTAGGATCAAAACCACGAAGATCCTCATAAGACCAAGCAAAAACATCTTGAAATTCGCCAAGTAGCTTGGAAAACTTCATCTTCTCTTCATCAGAACATTGGGCACCTATTTTAACATTCTTTGGAGACTCGGGCATCCCAATGTTCAAGGATATGGTTTCACCCACCTTCCTTTTCAAATCCTCTTATTTATGTTTCTCTTTATTGCCTACATCACCCGATGAAAATGAACTCTCTAGAGGAGTCAAGCCCTTAGGAATATTTTTATCTTCTATGGATATAATTTCCTTGGGCTTATAGGGTTCATTTTGAATGAAAGCACATAGCTCTCATCGCTAGGGAAGACCTGCCAGGATTCTATATTGTCAGGGATATGTGGACGATATAGAGATTGAAAAGTACAATCAAGTCTATGTGGAAGATGTTGTCAATTAGGAGAGGCTGCAAAATCAGCTAACCGATCAGTCATTGAGTTCAATTCCCTCTTAACATGAGTAATGTTGAAAGATAATAGGTTCAAGATAAGTTACCAAATAGTTTGGGTGTATCATTTCATCAACTTGTTGCTAGGAGAGTATATCTTACGTACAAGGTTCACAAAAAGATCGAAATATCCAAAAACTGTAAGGTGACCACAACCTATATCATAGGCATTTTCAATGCCTAATAATAAAGCTTCGAATTTAGTGACATTGTTTGTGCAAGAAAACTCCAAACTGTAAGAAAAGTTATGAATTTTCCCTACAGGAGAGTACAAGATAATGCCAACTCCGTTACCTTCACTAGAGAATGAACCATCAAAGTGCATGTGCCACATACCATCATCTAAATCGATTTGTTCCAGGGGAATGTTATCCTCCTAGGAAAAGATGGAATACACCCCTAGGTCCTCTTCGATATAGTTCACATTAGGTTGTGGGACACTCTCTATGTAAGGTGAAATCCTTCCCTCTCTAAGGACTATGATTTTTTACCATTCTAAGGAACGAATAAGTGTGTCCCATCGAGTGAGAGGTATCCACCCGTCAAAGCTTTCCAATCTCTTCCTAAGATGATTGAGTAATTTCTTACTGGCATATCAATTACTTGAATACTAAGGGTTGTCCTTATTTCAAGGTGTGCGTACAAAATTAAGGTCACATATTTAATCTCACCTATGGTCGTTTGTTGTAGACTATTATAAGAGAGCATGATTCTGGCATTTTAATTTGTACAAGACAAGCCTAGCTCTTCCATAATAATCTTTGACATTACACTTGGGCCCGAATCACCATCAATGAGGCAACAATGGGTGATATTATCCATAATTTTTACATAAATATAAAAAGGGGGATTTTTTATAGGGTATCTAAAGTTATGTACACCTACTTTATTTATAGACGAATCCTCTTCATTTACCTCTTTAGAGAGGTTGTCTACAATGGAAGCATTTCATTCCATGATTTTTTTTAGATGCCTATGTTGTTCAAGGAAGACAACCATGTCCATAAGGGTTTCATCTGCTTTGATGTTGGCCAACTAATTTAGGATATTGTATTTGGAAGAGGGGAGAGGAAAAGTAGTTCCTTGACTGTCATGAACCTTAGGAACTTAAACAATAGTAACTGGTGAGGATGAGCTTGGGCTAGAAGAATTGTGGGGAGGATCATATTTTCCTTTGGGAGGGTAGGATTTGTTCCTAGTATTGATGATCATGACATCTTATGGCTCTGAAAAATATAGGATAATGATGGTAGTTTTCGGTCTTTTACCAAATATCTTATCTCTGGCACTCTTCTTTACCTCACATGTGGTTTCCTCGTGGTGTTTCTCACAAAAGTTACACCAACTTCGAGGCATGATAGCTTTAGGCTAAAAATTATTTTCAATTGGATTTGTAAAAGGGGGTGCAGAAGAGGATGAAGCTCCAGGGGTGAGAGGGAAGACATTTCCCTTTCGCTCATATGCTATCATACGATTATTCATGTCTTGTACTAGTTGTAAGAGGGTGGACATGTTCGTCTATTTAACTGATTCTCCCTGAGGAAGACTTGTTCTTTCGAGTTGTTCTTCATACTCCAAACACATATGCAGAGCGGAACCGAGGTTATCGATGGATTTTTCCTAAAGCCTATGACAGTAGGGGGAAGGTAATGCATTATAATAATGCACGAAAGCGTCTTGGTTCTGAGGTCGAATGATTTTAGATATTTGATTGTATAACTTAGTGAAACACAAGTTGAAGGACTTGATGGTATCACCATCCTTATAGGCAGGGTTATTGCACTCCCATAATTTCTCAGTTGGGGTTTTAGATTTCCCATAGGTGGATTTGAACCAATAGACTAACTCCTCCCAAGTAGATAGAATCTTAGGAGGAAGGTCAAATAAATCGGCCGCAACCTTTCCTTCTAAGGAATTGACAAATAAGTGCATGCAAGTATCATTGTCATTGGCTCCTATGTTGTAACAGGCATTCGAAAATGCCACCAGGTGTTCATTTGTAGTGACAGTGTTATTCCCCCAAAACCTAGGAAGATGCTCTTTGAATTTAGGAAGTGGACGAGTAGCAGGTGCTAGGTTAAGAGGAGAGGAAACATGATACAATGTGGTTGTAGTGTCTTCTTCAAATTGAAAAAGCCCATACTTTTTAATGAATTTGGTGGGGTTTTTGGTAGATTGGACAGGGACATGGTGGCTATATAAGCTACCAATCACTGATGAAGATGAAGTCTGAGAGGAGGAAGCACTTCCAGGGCCACCAGAGCCACCACTATATTTCATTGTGTGGATTATAGGTAAGAGAGAGAAAGACGAATTGGATGAATTATAAAAGGTTATCCTTAGAGAAATTTGTTGGGTTGATAACATGACCTTCCTTCTTCCTATTTTAGAAATAGGATTAATTTCAGGTGATAAGCCTCTTCTTCTCCTAGAAACAAGAGGGTCTAAGGACATGAAAAGAAGGTCAAAGCTGAAGGAACAAGAAGGTTATTATTGATTTATAGGTTGTCTGCATCTAGCTTCCCAACGTTCTTGGGCACTCATGTATCGTTCAATTGCTTCCCATGAATGATTAAGCTCAACCCGAGTATTAACAATGTCTAAAATGGTGTTAAACAAATTCAAAGCAATGTTGGTTTGATCTTGAAGATTGGGCTCAATATTGATCTACCTTGCAATAGGTACAGTCATTAAGAAATAAAACAGTCAAAGAATCAGTATCAGAAAAATAGATTTATTCGATGATAATCAAGCATAAAAATCAACCATAGAGATATTGAAGATTTCCTCAGTATGGTCGCCAAATAAATGTTGAGGAAAATATATGAAATGATCTTACTCAAGCATTTTCAGATCTTGCTTGGCTAAAGCAAGATATACGGGAATATCACCCTATGTTTATAGCCATCAAAATTTTTATCCTAATTCACAAGTATTGATTACAAGTGCTTAGGCTGATTTTTTTTTATAAATGAAAGCTTGCTGGAAAATTCATTATTTATGTAATTTTCTAAATATAACAGATGTTGAAATAAATATAGAGACAAAATTAAAGACACCAAGTCAATAATCAAAATAGATGAGACATAAAGAAATCATTTATTTCATTCCAATTTATCAAAAGAATCGTTCCCTTTACAAAATTCCCTAAGGAAGTTTTGGACCAAACTCAAACTTAGATGTCCCCGATGAAAACCATACAAAAGGACTTTTGACAGAAAGTAAAAAATTGAACTTTAAATGCTAGATCAACTTGCCACAAATTGCTTCCCACTCGACTCTGCACAATATCCTTTGTCAGTCATGAAATTTAATTCACAAACAGACAAATCTACTGAGACTATCAAAGATAGATCACCACCTATGAAAAAAAAGTGTCTGAATGATGTAATTCAACCCTGAATCTTGTTGTCTACAATAGGACCCTGCTATCATAAAAGAGAATTAGGCTTCCAATGAATTAAAGAATGAATGAAAACTGAATTATCTCAACAAAACTCAAAGAACAGACCTTAGTATGCTTCTCCTTCTATGCTCCACATGTTCCTCCTTTTCCTTTTTCCTTTAAGCAATTGGAATTAGTTGAAGTAGTTGAAATACTTATTTAGTTAAGTTAACTAAAACTCAACCAACTTTTTAGTTAAGGGGGAAAAGTAATAAAATCATAATAAAGGTTTTTAATAAATAATAACTAGTAGGTGGGACCCCTTGTGACTCACTTTAGTTCTTTAACAAACATAACACAACTAGTTAATCAATCAAAACATCCCTCCTTGTGACTCCCATCATCACTCTCATATTTTGACAATTTATATCAATGATAATTGAAATTATTTCCAAAAATATATTACCCATATATCCAAAAAAATAGTGTGTTGTCCAAAATTTAAGAAGTCAATTGTTCTCAACAATCAATAAATAAAAACACTTAAAATCCATATTTTCCACTGTGGGAGGCAATCTTTCCCTTGTTGTTGTTGTCACCCTTTTATCTCTTTGAATTTTCCTTAGGTTGTGTGGAGCCTTTATGCCTAATCTCATTGATCACATGAGAGAAATCATCTCTCAAATGCATGCAGGAGGACACGGATTTGGCAGAGTCATTTGAGGGTGAGGAGGGGGAAACAACTAATTTTACTTTGTCACAGGCATGGTGGGCCTCCGTTTTTAACCTTTTTCTTGCATGGGAAGACTGTACTGGTGAGTGGATAGGGGCAGCTTGGACAATTTTATTAACAGGTGGAGGAGAAGGTAGAGACAAGTTAGGCCAGCCACGATGTTGGGAGAATGTCGGGTGGAGAATCTCTTGCCATCTGCCATTTTCATGGATTTCAAGTTGTAGTGAAACATGATGGAGCACTAGGATACCAAGGACCTATGGGGATTGGAAGGGAGGCCTTTCTGGCCTAGGTTGTACCACTCCTTTCCTAATCCCATTAAAAAATCCAGCTTGAAATAGCTGGCCCAACTCTTGCGAGTTTGTATCAAAGTGTATAGAGAACCTTGGCCTTCTAGGGCCCCTTTTCCAATTTCCTCTTCCTCTATTACCTCGGCCATGGCTACCTTTGCTGAAAAAGCTCATTCATGTATGCATTATTTATTATCAAATAATTTCTTCAATAACCATACATGACAACTCTTTTAAATATGAAACAAAGTTTGGCTCAACAACATATCAGACTCATGCGATCCAATCCATACAAACCGTTTAATACTTTTCAATGAGAAGGGGGTGAATAAGGGTTATGGTATTTGTGAGGGATTGTATTGAGAGAAAAGTGTTAAAATGAAGGGGAATAGTTCATGATTATTGCTCACAAAACATCAAACAATCAACTATATCACAAATCAAAAGAATGTATCACTGTAATTCATCCCTGTGTGATCCTTTAGTTGTCATAATACATAATTTATCTTAACTATAATTAAATTTTAGGAACAGGGAGTGGATAGTGAATATGGGAAGGAGAGGGGAGTTGTAATGTGCGAAAAGTGAAATAATGGTAGGGAAAAGAACGAATACTGTGCGTAAAACTAATTAAGTAATCCATAAAAAACAACTATGTATTCAATACCAGGATACCAATACCAATTAGCAATTCCCGTGTGTCAAAAATTGTTCATTGTACCTCAATCAATTCTTCAAACATTTTCCATTAACAAAGTCTATAATCATACTCAAAATCACTATGCCTTTCAACAGTCTTGTTAAGAGAATACTTGTTTCCTTTCATTTAAATAAAATTAAAAGGAACACACAGTCACATTGCTTCAAATCTGTTCATCATATATTTCTATAAAATGTCAACCACTGCCCATAATTCACAATTTCCCAAATCAAACATAGACAGATGTATTTTCTTGAGTTGTACAGACCTTTTTAAAACTTTTCCGATTTCATTCTTTTGACAATATTAACAAATAAACTTGCAATAAAACCATACTACAAAACCTGAGCTTCATTTCTGATGGTACAATTAAATAAAAAAATGCACGATGTCTCCATAATCTATACACAGTAAACAACAAAGTCACAGCCATCAACTTTCCCAACTTGCAATTTTCCCGATCGAGAATAATCAAACACACATCATCCACCAACTACACTTGACACCACACTGTAGGAACACAACAACCAACGCATAACGAAAGGAGGCACCCCCTCGAATGTACACCAATTCGTAGCCTTGATTACAACTTTCCAAAAACTCGATCAAACAAAGACGAGACAATACTCAAAGAAACTATCATAGACACTCAACCAATTTATGACAGTCAACAAGATACCCGACAAGAGTGCGACTAGTTGGGTTATCAAAATCAGGCTCTATAACCATGAGCACAAGAAATAATCAAGAGTTCGCTCGATCACCAAAATAGAGAGAGACTGGAGGTTGAACATATCAATAGTAGGTATAAAACCTTCAAAATAAGCACGGTGGAACCACGGGATTTTATAACTCTCAACTTGTGTAATAATGTGACATTTCAACACCCGATAGGGTAGGAAATGATGTAGAGGAGCAACGATTTCTCACTGGACAGTAACAAATACCAAGAACGCACAAAGGCATAAGCCTCACACTTTTCTCAAGAGCTGAACCAATTTATAACAATGCCAATGGAAATGCAGATCCCAGGTATTACCAACAACCATAAATCATACTTCTTTGCATAATAGCCACCCCATAACCAATTGTGTTGATGCCAATACCACAAAAATATTCCCATGACCAAGCTCTGGAAGATACACACTGACCAAAAGGTAGTTCAAAAACATACACATCAACCCTATAGCAACCGAATACAACCTGACATGGTTACCATAACTGTGAGGATGCCACCATCAAGGCTAAACTGAGTGAAACCCTCCAACAAAATACCCATAACTACTTAAAACAACAGAGAGCCATCACAGTTTTTACCACACAAAACAACCAACGAAATCATAACTTCAACAACCAATTCATTCATTTGCAAATGAATAACACACAACCATTCCAGAGAAAATACCCATGCATTTACACAGTTTCCAATCTCAGGAAAATACAAACCAACACATTATCGAGCCATCATTCGTTCATACACAGAGAAAAATTCATGGATGGGCGAAAAGAACCATACCTGTAACCAATGGCTTTAAAAAGGGCAAGTTGGTCGAGTAGTTCCTTCCAGGCTTGAATCTCAGAGTTTAACCTCAACAAAACCAAAAGAAACAATAACCATGCTAGGGTGACAACCCGATGGGATAAGTATGGAGTGACGTGTATTTACTGCATGTCGCTTCCATATTAGACCCCATTCAATTTCGTAGTACATGACACCCAACCAAAAACCATACCATTAGCCATGCCATTGATTCCATGCATTGAAACTTGTGACATATTGCTTTCCAATTGCACCACCCCAATCCATATTAAGTACCATTGCCAAAAACCATACCATACCATATATCAAATGTGCCCAATATAACTCAATATAATTCGTATAGCCACTAACCATTGCTAGTTAGGACTAACACTAACTCCTTTTCATTTCATTTGCACATAACCTCTTAACATAGTATAGTATAGTCCCTGTTCTTGGATTTTTTTCATAAGTCTCTTTCCATTTCTTTAGTTTCATGTTGTTACTAACATGTGTCTTGTGCAGGTGTAACCAGGTAATGAATCATGGTGAAAATATCAAATGTAACAACAGTAAATATATGCCACTCATAACATGGAATTTAGAGATTAGAATAACAAAATCATCACATAAAATGCATTATCCATCTGCCATTATGTCACAAACAAAACCAATATTGCATCATCAACCATATAGAACCTTGTAAGAAACATCAAAACATTAGCATAAAATATGTGATAAGACTATCTTCGAGCCTCCAGTATACAAGGGTGTCCCACCTACTAGTATTATATATCATTAGCATAGTTTAAATAATAGGCTTTAGCAATACTTTGCGGGCAAAAATCCTCGTTGTGATTTTTATCGTCAATAGGTGGCACATCTTATAGGGTCAGATGAAGGCCCTCCCATACTTAAACTTGGAAACTCACATGGGCTCTGGGAAAGTGTGATGCTAGAAGGGGATACTGAGGTGAATTTTCTTACATGGCTTATGTCTTAAGTTACAACTTACTTTGCATGTTTTAAGGACTAATGTTTCTTATGAACTTTGGATAACCATGTTTTATACTCTGATTTGTTTTGGATGGCCCTATCATGGTTCCTTGAGGGACGTCATAGGCTTGTACCCAAGACATTGTGCCTTTATTGTAGGATCTTGGAACGTGTTATTTAAAACAATGGGTTATCTAATGACTCACCACCCTCAGACATCATCTCTCACATCCTTGGAACCCTGAATGATGGACAAATGGGCTTAGTAGGAGACAATTTTGACATGATGGCACATAGATGGGTTGGAATCCCCATAGGATAGGAATATTACCCTAGGGATTATTCCTCACCCAGATCAGGGACGCTGTAGTAGCATATAGTCAAAGACATGGTAGAGATGAGAGGAAACTCCCCAAAGCATGGATACAACACTTAGATCCTAGATATTGGACCTAGTTTGATGATGATGTCATCTTCTAGGGTTTGATGGAGCTAGGGTTTAAAATATTTCTGGGGTATTGACGATGGTTGGCATGATTTTGAGTGGAGAGAGACATAACTTTCCCCCACTCCACTCTGGATTGATGCGATGTGGTCTTTCGATCCCCCCCCTTTCCTAAGTAGGCTTGACATATCACACGTGTGGGATATTTTGATTGTATTTTTCATTTATTGCACTTTATAGAGGTTAAATGAGGGGTTGGTCCCACTAAAATTAAGCATTTGTTATGTTATGTGGACGTTGTGATATTTCAAACCTTGTAGGACCTTGGAACATGCGATGGAAAGTAATGGGTTATCCAGTTACTCACCACCCTCTCACATCCTTGGAACCCTGAAAAATGGACAAATGGGATTGGTAGGAGAATATTATGCCATGATGACACATAGATGCGATGGATTCCCCACAGGCTGGGTAGAGTACCTTTTGGCACAGAGGTAGACATAGGGTTCAATGCTACAACAACACACCAACAAAACCCTAACTATCGGCCCTTTTCGCAACACTTGCGAAGCAGATGAAGTCTCACCCAAGGTAGAGGCAAGGGTGGTTGCATGACTCAAGTGTCTGCAAACTTAGCTAGGACATAGATTTGTGATTTTACTACTTAATAAAGAACTTAGCACCGTCAGTTCCTCAAGATACAGTCAATAACCACTTCACTTATAAGACATAACTTCGTAGCATTAACACTGATCTAATGTATTTAAGTGCTTATCACAAGTAAATAGGTCAGATATGGTAGATCAAGCACTGAGCATATTCATATATATCAGATCTATCATTCTACCTATCATTAGTACTAAACATAAGAAGATATATCTAATCATATCAAGCACTTAGAAAAAGGAGACATAAACACATTAAGACAAGCACAAAGAAAGACAACATAGTGTTTACATGGTTCACCTCTCTCCTAGGGCTACGTACACCAACTCTTCTTCTTTATAGTCTTCAGTCAATCGGTTATAAGCACAGAGCCTCAAAAACCCTTACTCCGCAGAGGACAAAATATCTGTGTAGCTCGCTAGATCCTTCTTCCTTGCATTACAACACTAAGCCCTTCACAATCTGTCACAACCTCTTTCACTCAGCTCTACAAGTCTCTTATAGTCATGCACAAAGAATCCACAAACCCTACTTGCACTTAGCATATATTTAAATCACTTAGATCTAACACTTAGCCATTCATTCATGTCTCTCTTCTCCCTAGCCTAGGCATCTATTTATACATACAAAATAGGCCTAAACATGGGTAAACTCATGGTTCAACATCCCAATATTGTTACATATTCCCAAAAAACAAAAAAGAGGCCCAAAAGGGGGTTGAGATCCCGTGATCTCTACTTCATCTTGTGATCCTCCTTCGATAGGCTGTCGAAGTTCAAAAATAGCTCAACATGACCAAGAAATTCCCAAAACTTGGTCAAGGGCCAACATGCCACCAACACTCACTTGTGACTCATCCCGAGTCACTCTGGTCTGACCAATTCTTCCTCGAACGCCTTGAGCTTGGCTTGAGTTGCTTCAACTTGATGCTTTGTTGTGGCCTCTTGTTCAATGAACTCCTGGATCACTGTGTCATTCACTGGTCCTTCTAGGCATTGTTCTACTATGAGGACGACCTATTTTAGATCTGCTCCTTGGCTCTCGACCTCTGTAAACAACAGGCATGCCTTATCTTGCATAGGTTGAAGTCATTGAGTGACTTCCATAACTTTTCTTTGAATAATATGGATTTTTTGCTAAGATGTACGTTTTTCATGAGACCTCTTCATTCTGTCTACAACTGACAGGGCCTTTAGTTGCACCTATAGTGTATCTGCGTGCGCATCGACTCCAACGCCTGTAAATCTGGGTTCTCAGTGAGGTTTTCATAGGGTTGAGCATTGCAGTTACTCATTTTCTTGCACTCTAAGGCAAGAGATTTTAATCTTTCAACTGTGTTGCGGGAAGTTGCTTCCATTTGGTCTCATACATATTGATGGGTCTCGGGCACAATGCGAAGCTCCAAGTCTACTATGCGCTACTGGAGCTATTGGATTACTTCTTCGAGTTGTGCCACCTGCTGTGGAACTCGTTATTCGGCCTTTACTTCGATGACTATCACAGAGTGAAGTGCTCTGTGAACCATTTCCTTAACTTTGATTTGCTCTGCAAGAATCTGTTCCATTTCTTTATGCATTTAGGCTTTTTCTTCATCGAATTTCTCTTGTAGAGCAAGATTCTCTCGTTCTGCAGTACTGCACTTCTCTAGAAGATCTCCCTGTGCTTGCGCCAAATCTTGGGTGGCTTGTGTTTTCTCGTCCTGTGCTCCTCGAAAGCAAGCTTCGATTGTATCAGTGATCTGGTGGAGTTGAGCTATCTCATCTCCCATTTCTGGTGTTCCTGCTGATAGAGATGCAGTAGAAACTATGCGGTTGGATTGTAGTGCATGTTGCACTTCTTGAAGTTCAACCTTGATCCGACTGAACACCTCCTCCTACTTAGCTTCTTGCTTCTCTGCTATCTCCAGCGAAGCATCGTTCAATGCTACGATGATGAAGTCGAAGTCATGTGAGGAGAGGGTGGTCTCAAACTCAGTCCTGGTTGCTTTCGATTTCTTCCTTGAGGAAGGTTTTGGAGGGGAAACCTTCCTTTTCTTTGAGGGGTCCTCCTCGTGTCTAGGCAGTGTAACCTCACCTTTCTTCTGTTCCACTTTTGTGCCATCTATATCTCTACCATTAACTCCTTTCTCAGGTGAGATAGAAGCAGTCTTTGCCGAGGTACTTCTTACATATTGAGCTTCTTCATTTTTCTTGGTCTTTCTCGGTCCAGGTGTATCATGCACTGCTTCTAGACTGTCAATATCAGATAGCTTCGCAGGGTCTTCTGGGATGAGGAGGTCCTCTGACCACTCCTTAGTAATATATTCTAAATATTCCTCTGTTAGTTTGTAGTATGACTGCAGTTGTTGTTTATGCTCATCAACGCGTGCTGTGATATAGATGAAATGGCAGTTCATGCTGAATTTCATCAAGGGTCTGAACCTATGGAGAGTGTCCGGGGTTATACGAGGCTCATCCTAGATAGTGGTCTTCAGCTGGTTGTAAGAGGTGTGAAAGATGAAATTTAATTGCCACTGCTTGTTCATGTCACTGGAGTACCACAGTGTACTGAACCTCGCGGCTAGTGGTTCAAAGGGATCGATGTCCGGGAAGGTCTCACTTTCTGACATATCCCATGCAATAAAAACGATCAAGATGAGCATCCATCTGAAGTGAAACTCATATCCTTGGTTCTTCACTTCCCTACAGTCTAGTTCTAGCTGGTTTAAAAGGTACTTCACCCAATTCATTTGAAGTCCTTCTGCGCACTTCCCTGCGAGGTCGACTACGAACCCCGTGACTTGGGTGGGTCGATTCTTGAGAACCTAATTCCCTGCAATCACCTGACAGGCAAGGCACACTGCACCATTCTTGATGGAGGATACCTTGTAGCCTCGTGTCCCTTTCTTGACATCTCCGTAAGTGTCTTTAATCTTCTGCACCAAGGTGCGATCTGCAGTCTTTCCGAGGTATAAATCTTGTGGGTCAGGGCCTTGCATGCTTAGCCCTTTGATCCGGTTGATCAATGTTGGATCCACTGTGATGCGACGATTCAACCACAAATATCCACCATGGTAGCAGGACAACAACAACTTGATGCACGCGTTCACTTCTTGATGTCATCTGAAGTGAGGGATCTTCATGACGTTGAGCAGGGTGGACTATGTGAGGTTATGGGTCCATTGTTGAGGGACGATCTTCGAATTCCTTCCTTTAGTGACAATTAAATACTTATGTGGGGCTAGCATGCTGTATAATTTTCGATCTCCGAGGTTGAAGTCGCTAAACTTCAATGCTGTGATCTTGTCTTGGTCAGCTCACACTGCGTGTATCCCTTCCAGGAGGTATGATCACTGTAGACAAGTCACTTAGTCTACGAGCTTCAAATTCTCGGTTAGCAAAAGTGTTCTCCATGCATGGCGCGAAGGGATAACTAGAAAAATTGGCAACGGTTCACTTGCAATGGTTATGAGCCTCTATTAACTCTTGTTCGACCCGTTATGTCATGGTCTAACGATTTGGTGTCAAGCTATAAATTCTTTGCGATCCGTTTGGAGCGTCAGTCGAACGAATATATCAGCCCCAACGACTATATTGCTTCCTCATGGCGAAGTTCTCTATGTCGCTATTCTGATATCTCGACGAATCTCCAATTCTGAAAATTTTCTTTCTACGAAGTTCCCTCTGGAACCTTCTGCAACTTACCTCTCTTCTTACTTTGTTTCCTAGCCTTCTTTCCAATGATCTTCGTCTCGGTAGTTCGTTTTCAATTCCGATTCTTATCTTCTTTTAACATAGTCACTACGCACTGTTGAGATTCTTTCCTAATATTCAGGGGTAATACCTTTTCTTTATCTGGAGTAAGTACTTCAGTCTTCTGTGGGTATTCTAATGTTCTTGCAGCTTCGACATCAATGTTTCTAGTGTCAACTAGATTCTATATGTTCTCCTGTTCTTCAATCAATTGTGTGATCCTTCTAGTCATGAAATATTTTAAGTCTTGTTTCTTCTGCTCCAAGGCTTCTTCTTCTTCCTTTTGTCTGTCTTGAGCTCTGTCAATCCAAGGTTTTCCTATTAACATGGTAAATGGGGTGCTATCTTCAACAAACTTAATAATCTCAAAATCTTCCTCTTTCGAAGTTCCATTAACATTCATAGGTATCTGAGCGAGCTTCCCACATAAATTTACCATCTTTCCTCTAAATAGTCCTATTCCTCATAATGAAGGGATCGTAGTAGGCTTCCCTATAGCTTTCCAAGTTCTTTTTTTCATGATATTCACCTCTGTCTCTTCATCGAGAACATAATCAATGTCGAAGTCCCCTATTCTTTCTTCAATGCATTCTTTTTCTTTGAAAATCTCTGATAATTTGACATGTTGGTGGTCATTCAGGGTTTCTCTCATTTGCAGTAATATTTTCTCTGATTCTTTCTGGGGTTCCACCTTTTCTGGATCTTCCTTAGGGTTTTCTTGATTCATATTCATTCCTTCAAGCTTAGCGATCATTCTAGGGCAATCCAACACTTCATGGTCCATAGCCTTACAACAAAGACAACTAGTTCTTCTTCTAGGGCATTCCTTAGCAAGATGTCTCGGTCTTCTGCAACTGTAACAGAGGGTCAATCCTCTCTTTATTCTAAATTATCCCCATCTTCTCCCGTACTTCACGCTAGGATCATAGGAGTTAACCTGCAACAAATTCTTTCTAGGATCCTGCATCCATTTGTTAGTCCAAACATTCTTTCTATGCATAGGTACAACATATCTTTCATTATTCTTATCAGATCTATTCATATCAAACCTTCTTTCATCTATTAGTGCCCTATCTTTCAAACTAGGATAGACTCTATTAAACATACCTAGATCCATGCTCTAGAAACAAAAATTTCCACTTATCTTACTTCTATAGAGCACAAAGATTCCAGATCTAAAACTTTTAACTATTCTTACCTTTATCAGAGTACAGAGATTACATATCTTACCTCTTTTAATAAAAACTTCTCACTTTTACCTTTATTAGAGCACAAAGCTTTCAGATCTTGCTTCTTTTCTTTAGATCTGATCTTCTTTCTTAAGATCAGGCTTCTTTCTTTCAGATTTGGTCTTCTTTCTTCAGATCGGGCTTATTTCTTGGCACGAAGATTTATAATTTAGGCAGAATACTACGCACTAGGGCACATATCTACGCACAGAGCTTCCACAGTTTCAATTCAACTTTTTTGCACGAAACTTCTTCTTTCTCAGTTCCCAACAATCATAGTTTCAAGTCCTGAGAACGGAACCATTTTTTGGCACAGGAGCAGACCCAGGGTTCAATGCTACAACAACGCATGAACAAAACCCTAACTACTGGCCCTTTCATAAACACCTACGAAGAAGATGAAGTCTCACCCGAGGTAGAGGCAGGGGTGGTTGCAGGACTCAAGTGTCTGCAACCTTAGCTGGGACACAAATATGTGATTTTACTACTTAGTAAAGAACTTAGCACCGCCAATTCCTCAATATACAGTCAATAACCACTTCTCTTATAAGACAGAACTTCACAACATTAACACTGATCTAATGTATTTAAGCTCTTATCACAAGTAAATAGGCCATATCTGGTAGATCAAGCACTGAGCATATTCATGTATATCAGATCTACCATTCTACCAATCATTAGTACTAAACATAAGAAGATCTATCTAATCATCTCAAGCACTTAGCAAAAGGAGACATAAACACATTAAGACAAGCACAAAGAAAGACAACACAGTGTTTATGTGGTTCACCCCTCTCCTGGGGCTACACCCACCAAATCTTCTTCTTTATAGTCTTTAGTCAATCATTTACAAGCACAGAGCCTCAAAAACCCTTACTCCGCATAGGACAGAAGATCTGCACATATCGCTAGATCCTTCTTCCTTGCATTACAACACTAAGCCCTTCACAATCTATCACAACCTCTTGCATTCATCTCTACAAGTCTCTTACAGTCATGCAAAAATTATCCACAAACCCTACTTGCACTTAGCATATATTTACATCACTTAGATCTAGCACTTAGCCATTCATTCATGTCTCTCTTCTTCCTAGCCTAGGCATCTATTTATACATACAAAATAGGCCTAAACATGGGTAAATCCATGGGCTGACATCCCATTCCTATTACATATTACCAAAAACCAAAAAAGAGGCCCAAAAGGGGGTTGAGATCCCATGATATCTGCTTCGTCTTGCGCTCCTCCTTCGATAGGCTGTCGAAGTTTTAAAATAGGTCAACATGACCAAGAAATTCCCAAAACTTGGTCAAGGGCCAACAATACCCCAGGGATTATTCCTCACCTAGATCAGGGATGTTGCAGTAGCATATAGTCAAATACATGGTAGAGATGAGAGGCAACTCCCCAAATCCTGGATGCAACAGTTAGATCCTAGATGTTGGACCTAGTGTGATAATGATGTCATCTTCTAGGGTTTGATGGAGCTAGGTTTTAGAAGATTCATGGGGTATTGATGATGGTTGGCATGATTTTAAGTGGGGAGATACATCACTTTCCTCCACTCTACTCTGGATTGATTCCACATGGCCTTTGGATCCCCCTCCTTTCCTAAGGAGGCTTGACAACTCATACATGTGGGATATTTTGATTGTATTTTGCATTTATTTCACTTTGTAGAGGTTAAATGAGGGGTTGGTCCCCCTAAAATTAAACATTTGTTACATTATGTGGACAAAAGTGTATCTCTATGCCTCATGTAAAAATCTAAGCACTCACTTTTTTTTTGGATCATCATTCCTCACCTTTGTGAGAGACTACTTCTGAAATTTTCGCCCTTTTAGGGTTACTATCTCTTTCTCTCTCATGTGATATGCTTGGAAAGGATATTTTATGGATGGTTTTCTGATTTTGGATGGATATTTCTGCAATTAGGGTGAAATTCTCTTGACTTCTTGGATGAAGTAAGTAAATTTCTGCAATTATTGTTTATGTTATCGATATTTATGGTGAAATTGTTATTTTATTACAAAAAGTCTTGCTTGTTGAAACCCTAAGAGAGAAACATAAGTGTTTCTTCCTCTCACAAGATTATATTTATCTAAAATTGGTTAATTATTCTAGCTAGGGTTAGAACCCTAAATCCTTAAAGTGCTATCATTTTAGGATTTTAGCCCTAGATAATTGATCTTTTACCTAGTTGAAGTTACAAGAAGAAAGGAAGGATTTCTAGGGCCCAAATGTTCTTGCACCCTAGACATACTTCTCCTCAAGATCTAAATCCTAAGGCCCAATTATGCTTGCACCTTAGGGTTTAGATCCTACCTCTAGGTTTCAAGTAGATCAACTTCCAAGCTTGGTTTCATTTGAAGACTCCATAACCCTAGAAAGGCACTAATCTATAAGCAACTCTCTTGGTGAATTGATTGATACACTCTCTCCCCCAAAAACTCTCAAGCATTATACTAAATATACTAACTCTAACCCTAGCAAACTCACTAAATAACTTTCTATTGTTATAAAAATTTGCTACAACCATCTAAATTTACATTAATTTGTTGCTTACACACATATAAAGGTGGTTTAATTCACTCAGAAATTTCATCTAACAATTGTATAGTATTCTATTGGTCCTTGGATGTATGTTTAATTTTCATGGTCAATTGTGCTACTTCTAAGAATTTATTATTGTTTCTTTTATAAATTACTCATCGTTGTTATAATACTAGTTTATTGCTGCAATTTGCAATGGCCATGGAAAATATTAATTTTCTAGTCTCTAGAAGAGGTCTTTATTGCATAGTTTAGCTTGGAAGTTGTTATATATATGCTTTAAAGTGTCTTCTCTTTCCTTGACCTATACCAACCATTTTATGATCAAAATAAGGGGCAATAGTCTTGGCCACTAAACTTCTTGTTTGATCCCTTAAGGTCACTAGGGAAGCCTCACTTGTGGTGGAGCTCTTCCATCACTAAAATGAGGGAAGTCCCTACTTAGGTGATAGTGGTAGATGTTATCGCACAAGTTGTAGGTTGGGAAAATACCGACATTTGAGGGGGCCTCTTAGGCCCTAATATTCATCACATATATGTTATTATACATTAGACTACATGATAATATGTAATAAATAAATAATATATTTAATAAGTGGATAAATATAAGTAAATTTATGTAACAAGTGGTAAATGTAACTAAAGAAAGGATTAGTTGGAGCGGATGCAACCACTCCAACCATTCATCTATTTATCTCCTAAATATGGAATACAAACTTGGAATGTAATTACTTCCCCACATTTATCTCCTTCTTTCTTGGGATGGGTGTGTCTTGATGTGTGTTCCAATGTAGCCTCTTGCTTGGATGCTTTCCTTAATTTCCTGGATTACAACACATACCCAACCACCAATTGGTGACAACTAGGAGAGCACCTACCCACTGTCACCTTAGGCAGGTGTTCCTATCACTTTAGAGGTGAAGTAGTCACCTCAAGGGGGAATATTGGTGACCCTAGGGGGAATTGAGATGGAAGATGATAGGTATGAGTGGATGTCCCTAGAGGTCAATTATATATGGTATTAAAAGCTCGGGAAAGAGTCTTGGGAAATTTAAGGGTTTCCAAATGAGTTGAGTGACTCACCAAGTGTGAATACCTGCCTGAGACACAAAACCAAGCATATAATGTAATATGTTAGTTGGACAAGCAAGTTAAGATTGTTGTCCCTAATTGAAGAATAATTAAATTATATATATCAGCTCAATAAATATATCAAAGGATTCAATATAAGTGCTAAGCATAGGATAAAATAAACAAGAGACAAGCTAGTGAAAGCTAGCTCAACTCATCAATGATTAAGCAATAACTCTAGCACAAAAAGAAAGGCTAGAAAAAAAGGTTTCTAGAGTGATAATATTAGCCTTAAACCAATATTAACAACAGAAAAATCAGCCACTGGAAACCACTAGGGTTAGTAGAGAGTAAGGGAAAATTTAGGGCTAAATCCTAGGGTTAGTTTAGGAGTTATTAAACGTTTACAGGGATAGTTTTCTGCAGCTCTATTGGTTGTAGGTTAGTTTTGTAAAATCAAGAAGAATTTGTGGTTGAAAGGGGATGCCTCAATGAGGCAAGGGATCCAAAGGCTCAAGGAACACTTTCCCAAAGAGATAACTTTAAAAATTGAAATTTCACGTTTACCAAGGAAACAATGTATTTCTCGAATGCAACAAGTAAATGACTAGTGCCTTTAATAATTGGATTAATGGAGTCCATAAAAAAAGAGCTAGAGGTACTACCTCCTTGGGGGTGTAAATCCTCTTACTCCCCAAGGCAAGTATCTCTAGCTAAGGTTTAGGCTAAGAGGGTGAATTCCCATATACTTCTCTTATCAAACCCTTGTTAAAACAATAAAATATAAGCATAAAATGATGGAGACTAAGGTCGGGGTGTGTTGGAGCCGCCTTTTATAAATGGTTGAAATATAATTCTTGGAATAAAAAATTTGCCCCGACATGTGAAGTGGCGATAGCCATTATAGTCCTAAATCATCATCGCCTAACCATTAAGCAAGTCTATCATTTTTCTTTACCTCGCGCTTTCGTGCTTTGGGAGTTACAAGTTGCAAGGTTTCCAAACTCTGATACACGAAGTCATGAGATGGTTCCAAAAGTCACCCGGGTTAGTGTCAAGGGTAAATATTTTAAACCATAGTCAAACACTGTCGGGGTTTCGTGACTCGAAAATCGCTCTTCCAAAGAACTATACCTTCGTAGCCCTGAGTCGCGAAGTCGTGATATTCTTTAAACATGGATTAATTAAGCACTTAATGCAGATTACGTTTTTCAAACTAAATCGCATCATCACGATTTTGGGTTTTGGGGGATCAAAGGCAAGGGGTGTTTTCTCCCAATACGACGAACGCTGAAAAAGGAGATTAAAGACTAAAACAAGCCTAATTAAAGGATCTAATCCGGATCAATAAATTCATTAATACAATTTTAACACGCACTGTCTATGGGGTAATTTTAAATGTTCTTGCACTGATTTGTGCTAGGACCCGCCATAACATTATGGCATTTATTTGAAATACGACAAAGTGTCAGGTAAGGATATTGCTTTTACTGCTAAATCTTTCTTTAAAAATGATTTGACCATTCTATTCACAAGGACACCGGGGTTTTAAATGGTTAAGATAAAGAGTTCTTTCTTTCATTATTTCAAATTTCATTTTTGTTTTGCGCAAAGAAGTTTTTTCATCAGGCTAACTTCTGTCTATATCTACATTTTTACTACAGGAGAGCTAAATACAGAGTCCTCTATCATGGCCCCACGAAAAGAGTCCAAGGCGATTGCTAAGAGTTCAGGTCAGGGCACAAAGACTGTTTCCGATACTTCACCCCGAAGTATTGATACTGTCAAAACCTAGTCATACATCTGCGACATTCTTCAGTCCGAATTGGTGGACTACTCAGACGATTCCAGCGATAACGAGAAGGACGATTTGGCCACAAAATAAAAAATCATCGTTCAAGCAGAGATGCACAAAATAGCAGCAAGGCCACAGCTCTTTCCCTATTATGATATGATCAGATGGGCGCTAGACCATGTGGACATCTCGACCAAGACTATTATCAGCGAGAAAAATGTGACGATTGGGAATTTTCGACCTGCACATTTGCAGGAAATGTATCAACTATCACCCAGACCAAACTTTGCATACAATGCCGAGTTTATGGAAGATTTCAAGTGGAAGGAATGCCAACAATATGATAGAAACTTGTCTGATCTGATCAAAGATTAGGTCTCGCACCCTGCAAAATTCAGGGTAGATGGTAACGAAGTTTATTCAATCTCTTCCTTAGAACCACAATTCAGGTATATAGCAATGATGACCTGTAGGTTGTACTGGATGGAGGACACCGCACACTTTTACCTCCCGTGGGTGCCACTGATTCACAAAGTCATTGAAGGTTTTTCCTTCGACTATACAAAACTGTTGTTAGATAGTATAACCAGTCAGATTACTGAATATCGAGCGCAAAAGGCGAATGGGAAAGCCGCCTCATTTTTCATGTCCGCCTACATCATGGACGTTGTTTGTTTCACGAATCCTTTCTCTTTAATGAGCTAGAGCTGGACTCCATCTGATGCTGAGCCTATCCATGTCTATCACTCAAAAATTTGGGAGGATAAGGCCACAAAATTCACATATGAGATTTTCAATTGGGTAATGGTACCGATGCATGTTTCCATCTCTGGTAAACCACCGCCCAGGATTTCAGATAGCATCGCCACAAAATTGAGTAGTGTGGTTGATTGGTATGTAGAAGCATAATTTTCATACATCAAGGTTTTCGGCGCCTCTGTGCCTCCGTATGCTCTACCACTATTTATACCGGATAGGCTGGTATGTTGCGAAATCGCTAGGCAAACCGTGATCGGTGGCATAAGAAAAGAGCTTAAAGGTTTTTCAAATAAGGTATGGATGCCCTTCCCCATCCATTTGAATACATATTCTTTATTATATTTCGGACACGCAAAGGCCGAGGCAACGACCTTAGAAGATATTAAATTGGTCCACATTGAGTTCAAGAAACACGACCCACACAAGGTTGTGGGTAATCACATGGCGAGTTGTGGCCTTAAATGATATGAACATGAGCATTCGCCTCATGAATAATTCTTCCGAAGAGAGAGATCTTATGCCGAGGTCCTAAGTTGGATTCAAACCCTGTCGCCCGAGGAGATGGCCAATTTCTTCAAATTTCAGGAACATCGACGAAGATGCCTTCCCCCAGTCTTACAACGTAAGAATCCACCGACCGCAGATGTACAAAAAATAGAAGCCAAGGGCTCCAAATATTCAGGACCTGACCAGGAGGAGAATTAGGAAAAGAAAAAGCAAACAGGGGGCCCGAAATAGGAAGTCAAGACCCCCAACCCTTCAAGAAAGCCAACCTCGAAGGTTACCCTAGGGAAATCATCCAAGCAAATTGGCAGTCCCATCGCTTCTGTCACTCCCCTACAGTCCATGAAGGGGACCCCTGGCGAGGGATGGATTTTTGGTGAAGAACTAATGACCATTACTGTAGTAGAGTTGCCTCTGAATGAATTTTTCTTTGATAAGAAGAGAAAGGCCATTGTGAAGCAAGATCTTTACCAAGAAGCAGGCACGGTAGCCAAAACATTCAAAATTCTAGCCAATGGAAAAGCCATGAAAAAAGGGGAATTCGCAACTCAGATAACAAGGACGTTGGGGGATTTTTCTATAGCCAACCAATACTTTGTCGGATCCCTAAAAGAATAATTAACGCAGAAGAACCGCTTGATCAGAACTTTGGAGGCTAAGCTAGCTACAACAGGAGCTACTATCAGAGGTCAGGTGAACACAAGTCTAGATCTAGTCAGAGCATCTGATCGAAAAGAAATCGAGCGGCTCAAATCCGATCTCGAACAAATACAGCTATCGACCCAGACCAGTCAGTCACAAATAAGATAACAAGAAGAATTGATAGGGCAGTTACAGGCAAAATTAAATTTCGTCGAGAGCCAGGTGATAGATATCAGGATATTCCAATCCCAAGCTATTGAAATCCAAAAAAGAGTGTCAGCAACTCAACAAGATTTACTTGCTAAAGTGGAAACCATTCAAAACCACTGCCAGAACATTGATCAAGTGTTGGAAGACATCTCTTTGAGAGAAAGAGAAGCTGGGGCAGCTTGGGTCGCTTTCCAAGAGGCTCTCATAGCCACGACGAAAAAGGAAACGGGCAGTAGTTCCAAGCTCTCCATCCCAAAGTAGACTAGAGGTAACATCTTGCTGAAGGCGTGGGAGCGAAACATATCAAAGAGCAGAGAATGAGCTAAAGAGGTAAGAAAATCTTGTGAAGAAACCTTCATCTTGATAGATGAAAGTTTGTTGAGTCTCGATAATGGAAGTAGCACTGGGACACTGGGCCAAATCGATATAGGCAAGCACATGCTCAATATCAAGGAGAACGAGGAAAAAGAGCGGGCTGAAATATCACAGATCAACCAGACTGACATAGTCCAAGTGGAAAAATGGTTGATAAAACCAAGTATATAGTTATGTTCCATCACCGCCGAAGATCGACAAGTGGGAGGAAGGTTTCCACAGTTAGCAAAGGATTGTTACACTTTTGAGGTAAACCACCAAGCAGAGCCTTCCAGGTTGATAGCCCATTTGGTAGAGAGGTGCGTCATTTGCACCAAGAAGGCGAAAGGACAGGTTTCTGGTACCAAATCATGACATGTGTCTTCCTGTTCTATTTTTAGAACCCGAAGAGTAAAGAAAGGAAGGTGCTCCACCCGCATGAAAAATGACAAAGGCAAAGAAGCGAAACGGTTGAACTTCCCATTTTGTAACTGAAAATTTCGGGAACGATTGAAATTCAAATGTTTAGAAGTTTGTATAAATAGGCATTTTGAAGAAAGAAACACAAGAGGCTGGACCTTTTTGGCCGATTGTAATAGAGACTTTTTCGTTTGAAAATTAATACAAAGCAATCCGAAGATTCTTGATTCTGTCTAGACTGAGTTATAAGTTTGTTTCCTCTGTTATCTTATATCAAATTTCATTTCGCATATATATGTCTGATGAATGCTTCACTACAATTTAGTATAACCTCTACTGTGGTGATCAACTTTTAGACGTCTAATCGTTTGCAGTTTTTCCTCTGTATCGACTATCAGCAGGTACAAGACTCGTGAATTTTTTAGATCTTTATATTTTATGCTTCATCAGATTTCTTCTTGTCTTTTTCTTCTTCTGTTTACAGGGTGAGATTCCCCCTTGATAGGAGCCTCGCATTATAGACAAGTTGATTTTTTCTCATGTTTCTCACATGATTTATTAAAAAGTTAACTCAGTTACGGGAAAAGGCCTTTGGTTTGCATTCTATCTGTGATTTCGGATTCGAGAGTACTCTTTATACAATCTAAAAATTGAGGCAGCATCCTAAAAATTGAACTTTCCTTTAACTTTCCCTATTCCTTTATGACTGTTCACATTGCCAGACAACCCAATATTGATCTCGGCTTGTCGGATCAAACCACCATCACTTTGAACCTTTTCGACAACATACTTAAAACAACCACCACCCGGGTAGAACTTGAACGTTCATGGGCCACCATTGAACGAGATATAAGTATCCAATAAATTTTGGAAGCAAGATAGAGGAAACGTAGAAATTAGCCTTAGCTTCCTTTCCCAAAGGTTGATCCTCCCCCCTTTTTATATTTCACACCACTTTCATATGCCTAGACCCTGTAATTTCTAGCCTTAAGTATAGACTCTGGAACAACATCTTTCTGGCGTCGTTGTCGGGGACCGAAGTTACAAAACCTTTTCCCTGGGAGAACGACATTCTTAGTTCCTACCCTTTGATAGTGAACAAAGGGTGAACACCTTGTTAAGGATAAACTTTCATCATTCACTTGGTGACTCCACGTTTAAGTAAGCTGGCTTCTGGGCAAAGGAACACCAGACAAAACCTGGATGGTAAAAAAACCACGCCCATTTCTGATCCCAAAAAAACAATGAAAACAAAAGGTTCCCTTAAACTGACCACTGCCGTCTACTAGCTTAAGTACCCACAACCCATGGATAAGAATTATTTTGAGCCTTCAACTTCGTACAATTTCCCCCCTGAAACCATCAACCCAAATTTAGCTCTCCCTGAAGTTAAAAGTGAAATCCATCCGACAACCTCTAACGTACATAAAGGTGAAAATCCTGGAGTAAATTTATCAGTGATCGATATCCCGTTGACCCTTCAGTTAGATTTTACGACCCCGCCTAGTCTCGAAGAGTATACCATATACTCAGATTCCACGCCCGTGGGTTCCCCTGATTACATCTCTTGCAAATCTGAAGAACCAAGCCCTTGCATCCCTTTTCACCTTTCTTCAGTTTTCTCGTCTCTCGAGGAATCTTAGGATTCGCTTTTAGTGTTCCATAACCCTCTTTATAATGCATTGTTTTCCTATCCTGTAGTACTAATGGTGGTTGTCGGAGGAGGAGGTGGAGGGGTTTTAGGAGGGGGAGGTGGAGGTGCTCCAGGAGGAGGAGTGGGGGGCCAAGGGCCACCCCTGCCTCCCAGAGTTTTTGCTAAAGTAGCTGCAACATATGTGCCTCTAGTCCTGCTCGTCCCTATTCACGGCCTTCCTGAAAAATACATGAAAAACTTACCTAAATTTACAGGGGAAGGGGACTTGACCGCGACTGAACATATAAATTTCTTTGATCAGTTCACAGATATCCTAGGTCTCGAGCACGAAGACATATACTCAAGGTTGTTCGTCCAGACTTTCGAAGGACAGGTACGAACCCGGTTTCGAAGTCTACCCGCAGGTTCGATATTATCCTATGATGCCCTATAAGACTCTTTTCTTAGACGATGGGGAAAAAGGAAAGACCATTTGTATTATTTGACCGATTTTGGGTCTTTAAAAAAAAAAAATCGGAAAATGTTATGGAATTCATTCAAAGATTTAACAAGTTATATAATAAGATCCCAGTCAAAGTTAAACCATCCCAACCTGCAGCCAAGGTAACCTTTGCGGGAGCCTTCGAACCTGATTTCACACTTCTTTTGAGAGAAAGGAGAGGGGCTACCCTGACCCGAATGCAAGATGATGCTGTAGAGATCGAATCTAACATGATGGATTTTGGAAAACTGAAAACAAAGATAGAAATGGGAAAACTAGAAACCAAACGTTTTAGGGAACAAGCGAGACCCTCAGGGCCTAGTAGATCCTCAGATGATAAAATCGATGATATGGCTAGGATAATCAAAGAGTTATCAAATAAGATTTCTAGAATGCAGCTAGATCAATCCAAGGCAGATCCTTTCATGAAGAACGAATTTAGAAGAAACCCCAATCCTCAAAATCAACAAAGACAGATTAAAAATGAAGACCAGAAAATTCAAACTCCTTTAAAAAATGAAAATTTTATAGGAGGAAACGACCTGCAAGATTTCGAGGACCTGGATGAAGATGTGACAAATTTGGGTGACAATTGCACACAACCCTACTTAACTAAGGAAGAATATGAGAAGTCCTTAAACACACTGCAACTGTCAAATAAAGATGTTGACATAAACAACATTGATGTTTCTGTTGATCAAGAAATAACCGATTCTATAATGGCTGAGGTACAACCTAGGTACAACCTGAGGCCAAAAACAAACCTGCGTCCACTCCTCAACCCAAGAAAGTTCTCCCTAGAGGAGAAATATATGAGCCTATCCCAAAATAGACCAAGATACCTACCAGCAAAGTAAGAGAGGTAGATTCACTGAATCCCAAAGTAAAGGAGGCTGAGACCCAAGCGAAAGAAACTAAGACATCTGAAACACATATACCGGTAGATAAACTCATGGGAAATAAATCAACACAAACAAATAAGTTAGAAAAGAAGGAGTCCTAGGTTTCAACCAGAGAAACGGACAAAGGTAGTTGAGGTTTCAGCCTTGAAAATGAGATAAATAAGGTCAAAATACCGATCCCCTATTCGAATTAGCAAAAAAACCTGTTTGTCAAAAGAAGATAACCAAAATGATAGGTTTTTCAGATCTAGAAAGTCACTCTGACGTGATAAAATTGGAAGATGACAAGCCTAATATCACTTTTGGTCCACATTTTGAGGGTGCCAGAGACAATGTCACCCCCTTCTATATTACCCTGAATGTGCATGATCGACTGCTGGATAACTGCATGCTAGAATCTAGGGCCTTGCATAATGTGATGCCCAAGTCTATTATGGACAAACTAGGCCTCGAGATCACCAGGCCTTATGGAGATCTCTACTCTTTCGATTCAAGAAAAGTTAAGTGCATGGGTATGATAAAAGATTTAGTAGTCACCCTTGCACAGGTCCCAATGAAAAGCGTTCTGATGGATGTAGTCATCGCCGATATACCTCCAAAGTATGGTTTACTACTATCTAGGTCATGGGGAGCCAAACTTGGGGGGTCTCTTCAACTAGACATGACCTATGGCACGATTCCTGTGTTTGGTGGACAATTTACTCGGCTCTACAGGGAAACGAGGCTAGCATACACAGTGACCGACCCGCAGAATCCTAACAATTTTCCTATTTATGTTGCCGATCAAGATCTAGGAAATTGTATTTTGTCTTTGATGATGGTGTAAATAGCTGTAAAAAAGAGAATTACATAGATGAAAATGAATCAGGAAAGATAGAATTTTTTTTGTGTAGCACTGGAATTTGGAAAATGTTTTTTGACGGTGCTATGTCATATGAAGGAGCAGGTGCAGGAGTACTGTTTCTAGCACCTGAAAATGAATTTGTTATTCCTTTCTCTTACAGGATTTAGTGGGATATAGACTACACCAATAACGTATGTGAGTATGAGGCCTTAGTCTTAGGATTAGAAGCTGCCAGGAAGCTAAACATAAAGAACCTGGAAGTATACGAAGATGCAGAGTTGATAGTGAAGCAAATAAACCAACAATACCAGGCCAAACACCCAAGATTGATATCTTATAGGAATTGCGCCTGGGATTTAATGGAAAATTTATTTTCATCGGTAAATGTTCATTTCATCCCACGCACCGAAAACCTACAAGTCGATTCGTTAGCCAAAGCAGCTTCAACTTTCGTACCCCCTACCGCTTTCAAATTAAAATACCACATAGAGGTAAGGCACATACCATCCATACCAAATAACATACAACACTGGCAGGTCTTCGAGGATGAAGAACAGATAAGAAAGTTCCTAGAAATGGTGGGTGATTTCTCCGAAACCCACATTGACCAGGAGAACCAAAGCGATCATGCCTGGATCATGCAAGAGGGGGAGGAGCCTCAGGAGTTCTGAGAGAAAATTGTTAATCATTGCATGTTGGTTTTAAAGAACAATCAAATTCTGAAGGGACTGGTCCCCCTAGAGAGACTTTTCGACCAAAATGATATGCCCTTAAAATCTTCTTTGCAATCCCAACTAGAAGAGGTTGAAGATTGCGACATAAGGACCAAAGAGGAGTCTAGGATAGTAAAAATATCAAAGTACCTTCCTCTCGAGGTAAAAAACAAGTATAAAGACTTACTCGGGTGGTACAAAGACGTTTTTGCTTGGTCATATGAAGAGCTGAGAACCTGTGACACCACTGTGATTGAACATAAGATACCCCTGAAGCCTGGTGTCAAACCCTTTAGACAAAAACTCAGACAAATCAATCCTATTTTATTTCCTGTGGTCGAAAGGGAAGTCAAAAAGCTCCTGGATGCAAAAATAATCGTACCACTAAGATACTCCGATTGGGTAGCAAACCTGGTCCTGGTTAGAAAGAAAAGCGGGGAAATTAGACTGTGTGTTGATTTTATAAATCTAAATAAGTCCTCCCTCAAAGACAATTACCCTCTACCCAAAATGGATCACATTTTAGAAAAAGTAGTTGGGGAAAATAGGATGTTGATGATCGACGAGTTTTTCGGGTACAATCAAATTGCCATCAACGAACACGATAAAGAAAAAATATCATGCACCACCCCTTGGGGTACATTTATGTATGACAAGATGCCTTTTGGTTTAATGAATGCAGGTGCTACTTTCCAAGGTGCTATGGATATCGCGTTCATTGGCGAAAGGGACAAATTTGTGGTTATCTATATTGATGATCTAACCATTTTTTCTAAATCTGATGAAGATCATCTGATACATCTCAAGCAGACGTTTGAGAAATGCTGTAGGTTTGGTTTGGCTTTAAACCCCAAAAAGTTTCACTTTTCTATGAAAGAAGGTAAACTCTTGGGCCATATTGTGTCTCGAGATGGAATTAAAATTGATCCTAAAAGAGTTGAAGCTATAGACACAATAAATATCCCTAGGAATGTAAAAGAGATTCAGTCATTCTTAGGAAAAGTAATTTTTTTGAGGAGATTTATCCCAAACTTTGCTGAAATCGTGAAGTTGATCACAGATATGCTAAAGAAAAACAACGAAGTGAAATGGACAACAGAAGCCAAAGCATCGTTTGCCCACATCAAGAAGGTTATAAGTGAGGCAACCGTACTGGCAAGCCCTGATTATCTAAAGGATTTTCTTATTTTCTCGTTCGCCTTCGAACACACACTTGCCACAATACTCCTACAGAAAAATGAAGAAGGTTTCGAGCAACCGATAGCCTTTTTTAGCAAAAGTCTTAGAGATGCTGAACTCAGATATGATATAATGGAAAAACAAGCATATGCTATGGTGAAGGCATTAAAGGATTTCAGAACCTGTGTGTTGCATTCCAAGGTAATTGCATACGTACCCACCAGCTCCATAAAAGACATTTTGGTTCAGTCCGACAATGATGGCAAAAGAGGACGGTGGCTTGCCAAAATTCAAGAATTTGACCTGGAGATAAAACCAACGAGACTAGTAAAGGGACAAGGTTTGGCTAAACTCTTAGCTGAATCAAATTTCATATCCCTCAGAATAAATGGCCTATAGGGATGTGAAGAGTGTGTGGACATGAACGAGTTCGATGAACAAACAACTAGAATCAGAATCGAAGAGAAGTTTGCTTCATTAGATTGGTACAAAGACATAGTGTCCTACCTGCTGACCTTGGAGTGCCTGAGCGACTTATCCCCATCTAAAGCCAGAACGCTAAAGCTGCATGCGGTCAAGTACTGTATATCCAAAAGACAATTGTATTGGAAGGACCCACTTGGCTTCCTATTGGTTTGTTTAGTTGAATCGGAAACAGAGAAGGTCATAAGCCAATTTCATGAAGGAGTTTGTGGAGGTCATCACACCTGGAGGGAAATGGCTTATAAGATCCTGAGGGTAGGATATTATTGGCCCAAATTTTTCTTAGACGTTAATGCCAAAGTCAGAGCCTGTAACCCTTGCCAATTTTTCGTAGGCAAGCATAAACTCCCAGCGCTACCGTTGGTTCCGGTCAAAACAGAAGCCCCTTTTCAGCAATGGGGACTAGATTTTATAGGCGAAATTAACACTCATTCTAGTTCTCAACATAGATGGATCCTGACTGCTATAGACTACTTCACCAAATGGGTGGAGGCTATCCCAACTAGAAGGACAACGGATTCTGTAGTAATAGATTTCCTGGAAGAGAACATTTTGTCTAGATTCGGCTGCTGTTGTTGGGAAATAATACCCTACGGACTAGAAATCTAGGGCCAGACTTGCATGCAGATTATGACCTTAAATAAATCACTTTTAACCTACCACCCAAAACTTAAAACCCCTTTTTCACATACATGCATGGAAATGAACTACTAACCTTTTTACTGATGTTTGGTGTAGATTCTCCGTTGCGCCTTGCTCGCTTACTTGCACTTCTCCTTCCAAAGTTCACTTGCAATCAAGACAAAACACTACACATGCATGCTACTTTTCTACTTGAGGGTTAGAAATTGAGCATAAATTATAAAAAACACATATAACTCATGCATTGGGACGGGAAAAGTATTCTTTTTACTATTCTCAAAATGAATCAACTTACAATAGAAGTCGAGACCGACCACCGCTCCTTGATCCTGATCCTGGGCTCCTCCTCTTCTTTGTCCTCCAACTGCTTTGCTTGAATTCTCCTTAGGCTTGAGGAAAGGCTAAAGGGTTGGGACAAATGGATTAGACAATTGGGCAGAGTTTCTTTGCTATCTTTTTTCCTCTTTTATAAATAGTACCCCTACCCCTTCTTTTATAGGCTAGAAGGAGATAGGGTTTTGGACGAACTCTCGGCCATGCATGGCTGAGATTTTCAGTTAACTGACCCATAGATTTTTGTCCCGTCGACAAATTTATTGTTTTTGTGCTTTGTTAGGTAAATGTGGGTAGTAGTAGGCCTGTCAGCGTTCCAATGCATGCAGTAGTAGGCCTGCCAGCATTCCAACACGTGCAGTAGTGGGTTAGGGCGTGTGTGGTTTTACCTGAGAGGATTTTCAAAGAGGTTTCTCAGAAGATGATTTGGCAATGAAGGGATATGAATTGGCCTGATGCCAGGTAAGCATGTGTGGTGCAATTTAGGGTTATAACAGATGCCCCCTAATGTGTGAGGTAAGAAGAGAATCTAATGGCCGAAATACATTACCAATATTTTACCAATCTGTACTGATATGCTGAACGAGTGAGCCCAAGAATCAGGAATCAGGAGGTGCCGTCTGCAAAATAACAAATGTCTCCCCGAGGCGGGCATACCCATGCTCGGGATAAGATAGAATCATGGCTACCAATCAAATACACTATAGATCCATGTCAAATAACTATAAAGAGTATCCGCGAATAATACACAGTGGAGCTACATCTCGAAATCAGAAAGATATACATATAAAGTATCCATCTCCCAGAAGATGATTTGGCCTGATGGTTGTACTTCAGAGCTCGAGCAACAACTTCAAAATCTTCTAAACTCGGGTAGGAGTGTAATATGAGTGTACGACTACACTACCCAGAGGTCTTTGATGGCTCGTCGGTTATGGACTTGATAATCTTGATGATCGGACTGAATGCTTCAGTGATTTCGAACAAAGACTTGATTGGACGTTCAGGATGGTCGGGTATGCGGACAAGAGACATAATGCAGAGGGGCCAACTCAGGCTTAATGACAAACTTCCCTTGGATAATAGCACGACAAGTGATAAGACTCAGGTAACATATCTGTTAATCATAAGTCTACGAAGAAAGAGGCAACACAAACTCTCCATATGTTTGGAAGAGTAACCAAACGGTGGAGAACACAACTCTATATAGCGATCAAAGATTCCTAAGGTTGTACTACATCCCATAGTATGATGATCAAACAGATATATGTGCTTTATCCAAGGGCGACTCATTATGCTGCCAATAAAGAAAATACTTTTCCCATCCTCTTTTTGGGGTATATTTGATTTTTTTTTGTTCTTTTTGATGATTTTGAAAAAGAAGAAAGGAATATTACGTTACAATGGAGGAACGAGTACTGCAAACATACAAGCTCAAGGCACAAGGACAAGACTGATGTTCTAGGGAAATGATACTCGGGAAAAATCCTTTAGTGGCCAAAGGTGTTAAGATGCATAAGCATATTGTTACAAGGCTGATGGGTAAGGTATGCAAATGCGGTTGATAGAACACACAATGGTAACGTCCTTCGATGTAAGTTTAACGAGCCCAGAGAAGGTAAGCTCAGTGGTTTTTCATGTTTAGAGAGTCTAAAAAAGCATAAAAGGAAACTCCATTGGGGTAACTTTTTCAACAATAGTCTAGTCGGTTCGAAAAAGGGATAAACTAGCACCGATGAGACGTCAATTCAAAACCATTTTAACGAGTGTGAAAAGGACAAGATCACTCGGCTATTTTTTCACTTTTAAGGAGTCTAAAAAAAGCTTAACTATGGACTCCGTCAGAAATGTTCTTCTGGACCATTTTAACGAGTGTGAAAGAATAAGGTCACTCAACGATCTATTCAATTTTAGGGAGTCTGAAAAGAGCTTAACTATGGACTCCGTGGGGTTTTCTTTTTCGTAAATTTAGTCCCTCAGGCTCGGAAAAGGGATAAAATTATACCTGAGGATACTCTTCTAAAGAATGGGAATTCAATAGAGTATTCCTTTGTTCGTACAGTTGGCCGTCCAGACCGAAAAAGGGGTAAACTACCGCTGGACAGACGTGACTTCAAATTTCAGTTTAATGAGCGTGAAAGGCCACAAGATCGCTCGACAATCTTTTCATGTTTAGAGGGTCTGAAAAGGGCTTAAAAGGAGACCCGTTATGTTTTGGGAGTCCGGAGGGTAAGTCAAAGAGTGAAAAAGACCCATGCACATGAGGCTTAAACTCATAGTCAGGAAAGGCTATACAGACTCCCGAGCCTACAATGTTGTTAGAAACGGCATGGACACCATAATGCAACCAGGACCTACCTAGGGCATCCATGTTTTGGTACGCTCTACCACCAAGTTGCGACACTTCTAGAGTAGATATGACGGTTCCGTGTCACAACCAGATGGGATCGATCCTATATCATAAGAACAAAAGGCAACGAGATGCAACAGTTGGGATGAAATCCTACCCTATATGCTCAAGTTGATTTTTGAAAAAATAATTTTTTATGGACCGTCAATATATATATATATATTTTTCGAAACTCAATAAAAATTGTCCCAATACCTGATCAAATCCCTCCCATATAACTCCTGGATCACTCTGAATGGTTTTTGGTATAAAGAAACTGATAAAAGGGCCCAAAAAAGTGACAAAAAGAGGCCAAAAAGTCTATAAATAGAAGTTGGCAGCTCATTTTCACCATTGCTGATTTGGAAATTGACTCTGGAGCCAAAAGACCCCCTTTGCCAAAGATCGTGATTCCGGGAGCTACAGTGGACGAAATGGACTTCTGCTTGGACCAAGTAAGTACAAACTCCCTTGTCTAGCTCTTCCATACTTCTTTTTTAACATTTAGTTGTTTTTGGGGGTGGGCGTCGACCTCAAAAATGTCAGCCCTAGGTAAACGTGGGTTGTCTAGATACAACCCGCGAGTACCCGTGGGCAGAGCAAATCTTGCCCGCGGGTACCCGCGACTGTCGCCTCTACAGGCCGCGGGTACCCCCCCCCCCCCCCCCGCGTTATGAAAAAACAAGTGGAAAGATGAATTGACCCCCTTTTATGTTTGGCAGGATGTATGTTCAGTGGAGGGAAAGGGAGCACGAGGCCGCCAATGAGTTAGTGGCTGCAGATCCGAATGTTGTGGCCGTGCTGACACAGTGCGGTTTGGTGAAATTCTTTTTATGTTCGTTTATGCCCGTGCAACCAAGGCTATTGAATGCCTTGTTTGATTACTGGAACCCTGACGCAGAGACATTCATGCTAGAGGGGCAATCCTTGGTGCCCACCACCGAGGACATTTACTTTTTGAATGGCCTCTCCAGGAGAGGGGAACCAGTCAACTTTCAGACGTTTCCTGCGGGGCCGAGCAAAGTCTCGGAGCTGATAGATGAGTATTGTGAGGCTGGGACCGATCATAGAACTTCCTCGGTACCCGTTAGTAGGATTACCAGTCTCACCCTACAGACTATTTTATCGCTTATTGGGCGGATTACCAGCTCAACAACCGTGCATCAGGCTTCGCGCGCACATATGAACTGTGTGATCCAGTGCATGAATGCACAAATTTTTGATTGGAGTACCACATTGTTGGAGTGCATGAAGAGTCAGTTGACATCTTGCCGTCAGCGGACACACATGAACTTCAGGTTTGGGAACATCCTGTGTTCATTATTCTTTGAGAGAGTTCTGTGTTTTAGTCATTGGCTGACAGTACGAGGACATCTGGCCACTTTCCCCACACTATGTAGATGGGCAACATTACTATCGCGACAGGGTGGTGGAAGGACCGTGGAGGCCTTCAACGACAAATTTTTTTCTTGGCTGTCGCGACAGATCCTGGCTATTGAGGACTACCCATATGTGGGGATCGACTTCTCCAAAGATCCAACGATACCAGTGCCTCCCGGTGAGGAGCGAGGGGAGATGGGTAAGTCTCCACCTGTAGTTTTTTTTTGTTTGCATATGTAATTTTTATGTCTTTTTTATATATATATATATATATCATGTTTTTGTATACCAGAGTTCCTGATGGGTGACCGTTTATTGCATGCAGATGTGGGACCTGTGCGACCTGCCGACTATGCACGGACCAGGTGTCGCCCATGGCCAAAAGCCACCGTTGCCACTACTGGAGGAGCAGCAGTAGCAGGGAACCTCCCAACAGGAGAGGCCGAAAGGGTCCTGAGGTGAATTGAGCGGAACTTTACTGTGCTCACTCGCACAGTTCCCATGGCAGAGATAGAGGACATGTCACCCTCCATGCAGACTCATGTTGTGGGGGCACCTCAGACATGGGTCTGATTATTTAGGCGTTTAGCCCGCGCTGTAGATGATTATAACAGGGCCCACAGGCCCTGAGCAGACTTTTAGACTTTTTATGTGCCATGAGCACCTTATTGTATATATTTTTTGAGGGCATGAGCCCGATGACTCGTTACTGTTCCCACTTTTGAGGCGCTTGCGCCCATCTATGTACTCTAAGGATTTTATGATGTTTATGTATGGTTTTTATCTCTTTTTTGTGTCTTATGTATTATGTGTACGAAAAATGTATTTACATGTTTATGTTCATGATCTTCTTATATGTGAGAAAGATGCCAATCTAAAATGTGATTAGCTAGAGTATCTTTAATTTGATTTAAACTCCTAGGAACATGAAAATATGTGATATAATCAAAGTTGCGTTCCAAGAGACATACCCTAAGGAATCGTCGGTGTAAAGTTGGGTCATGCACCCAGTATATTCTGTTTAGCTGCGACACAACCAGTTGAGCGTCTAGATAGACCTGGAGATGAGAGATACCTAATAAAAAAGCATCACGAAGAAACTCAATAACTGCACTATACTCAACAACATTATTCGTGGGGTCACCTAAGCATATACCTACGGAAGATAACAACTGACCCTGTGGTGTAAAGATTACCCACGCTGCGGAGGCAAGCCTCTGCGTGTGTCGACTAGCACCATCCGCATACCCAACGAACACCTCGGACTCACTTGACATCTGCCATATTGACGAAATATAACATCAATGACACGTCCATAACACTTTGTCCAAAAGAAATGTAAAAAAGTAATAGTACAAAGACTATACATATGTTACAAAAAGTTACCCACAATGACCTTTCTATGAGTAATACTTCTTGAGGTAGAGCCCATTTTTGGGCTCCGCCAAAGCATTCCCTTCAAAATCGACCAAATGATAAGCGACCTTTTTTAGGACCTCCTTAACAATGAAGGGTCTGAACCACATGGGTTTAAAATTTTCTGCCCCCAAGGGGTCCTTATCTTGGTCATAGACCAGGACAAGGTCGCCCTCAGAAAAAATCTGAGGACGAACGAACCTATCGTATTGACACTTAACCTTATGTTTATGAGCCTCATTGGCCAGAGCCACATCACGACGCTTCTCATCAAGTTTCTCAAGGTGTACTAACCGCTCTTCAAGTGGAGAAGTGTCTGGCAATAATTGTACTGCCAATTTCAGAGATGGGATTTGACATTCGATGGGCAAGACTGCCTCCAGCCCGTAAACAAGTTGGAAAGGTGAGAAACCGGTTGCAGTCTTAACTGATGTTCGGTAAGCCCATAATGCCGAGTATAACATAAAATGCCAGTTCGACTTGGATAAGTTGATAGTTCGTTGTATAATTTCCTTAAGAGTTTTGTTTACAGCTTCCACCTTCCCATTGGCTTGGGGGTAGTAAGGTGATGAATTTTCTTGCCGTAACCCAAGATTTGATGTTAATTCAGACATCATTTGGTTCTGAAAGTGACTGCCATGATCAGTGACAATCTCTCTCGGGATGCCAAACCGTGCTATAATCTGGTTGAATAAGAAGAGAGTTGTTGTCTCTCCATCATCTTTAAACGTTGGCATAGCTTCGACCCATTTAGTGAAGTAGTCGACAACTACGATGATATAGTAGTTCCCCCTAGCTGACAGGGGGTTGCATGTAGTGTAATCAATCCCCCACTTAGTGAAGGGACCAACTGTGATGACAGGAAACATAGGAGTTGGATGTGCCCTCATATTCCGAGAGAAGATTTGGCACGGATGGCACTTCTTGACCGACTCGATACAATCTTTGATAAGTGTGGGCTAGAAGTAACCTGCTCGTAAAATATTTTGGGCTGTTGCCAACCCAGATAAGTGACTGCCACAAGCTCCTGTATGACAATCGTTGAGCACTATGACGGCCTCCTCATGAGTGAGACATCGATGCAATATGCATTCTACACCTCTTCGATACAATGTATCATCGAGTATGAGATAATTTTTAGCCTGATGGCGTATCCGCCGACGATCGTCACGAGAAGCAGAGGTGGGGCAATTCAAAGTCTGGAGATAGATCAGTATATCTCCGTACCAGGGGTCTGACGATTCAATCAAAAACATATCCCTCCGGATAGGCGACTCCTCAGGCACAACGTCACCTGACTCAACCGGAAGCTCCAAAATAAGTTCTGTGAAAACCAGTGACTTCTTAGACTTTGCTGAAACGAAGTCTAAGTCAAATTCCTGGAGGACTACCATCCATCTACTGATTTTTTCGCTGATAAATCGTCGTGTCAACATGTACCGGAATGGATTCACGATAGCAACGAAAGTGGTCTTGCGAAACAAAACATAGTGACGGAACCGTTGAACAGCATGAACTGCTGCCAACGCAAGTTTTTCGAGATGGGTATAATTAAGTTCCGGTCCTACGAGGCCTTGGCTCAGGTAATAGATCACGTATTCTGAAAATGAATCATCTTCCTGAACTAAAACCATGCCTATGGTTGACTCTGCGGCAGCCAGATATAATAGGAAATCCTTGTTATAATTAGGTGGTCGTAGCAGAGGTGTAGTTGTGAGGGCGTGTTTCAATGCGTCGAGAGAGCGTTGAGCGGCTTCGTCCCAGAAAAAGGGAACATCTTTCTTTAGTAAATGCATAAAGCCCTTGGTGATTTCGGCATAGTTGGCGATGAAGCATCGTAAGAAGTTTTCTTTACCTTGAAGACTTTGAAGTTGTAAGATTGTGCATGGGGGGGGGCAACTAGATTATTGCCTCCACCCTAAGAGGATCCACCATGATCCCTGTGGTTGACACTATGAAACCTAACAAACGTCCTGACGTGACGCAAAAGATACACTTGTTGGGATTCAAGCGAATCCTGAAGTAGCGACAACGTTCGAAGATTAGTCGGAGGTGCGTAGGATGATCCTTTCTCTTTCGAGAACGTGATGCTAGATCATCTAGATAAGCCTCGACTATATGTTTGAGGTCGTGAAATGCAAAAGACATGGCCCGCTGGAAAGTGGCTCCAGCATTCTTGAGGCTAAAAGGCATCTTACGATAGGCGAATGTACCCCACAGACAAATGAATGTCGTTTTGTGTTGGTCCTCAGGTTTGATTTGGATTTGATTATAGCCCGAAAAACCATCCATGAACGAAAAGGCTTCACAACTGGCACATTCATCAATGATCTGGTCGATGAATGGGGTTGGATAATTATCTTTTGGACATGCCTTGTTCAAATCACGAAAATTGGTACATACATGAATCGTGCCTTGTTTTTTATCGACCGACACGGGGTTTGACACCCATTGAGTCAAATGAATAGGGTAAATGAACCTTGCCTTGAGCAATTTCTCAACCTCAATCCTAATGGCTGCTTCTTTCCTAGGATTAACTGGATGAAGTTTTTTTCGAACAGGCTTAGCATCAGGATACATTGTGATTTCATGTTCAACTATTTTCGGATCGATACCTGGCATTTCCTCATAAGACCAGGCAAAAACGTCGCGGAATTCTTTGGAAAGATCCGTGTAAATTTGAATCTCTTTGGGGGAGAAATCCACCCCGATGAAGACATTCTCTATGACACCAGGGTTGTGGGAGATGTTTATAGGTATGGTTGCAGTGATAGTCACCATATTTCCCTCAAGATAAATTTCCTGTGTAGCTAAGAGGTTAATAGGACACTGTTGATCTCCCGTCATGGTGATAGTGAATTTTCCTGCCTCGATTCAGTGTAACTCTGGGAGGAAATATGATCCGTGATGAAGATCGTCCCAAGGTTTGTCCGGACTAGTCATTTCTTTGATTACTGCTTCGTTGGAAGGCAAGACTAAGTCTAACAAATCGGTGGTAGCCAGAGAATCCTGAGCCCAAATAGGCCATGGAAGTGGATCTAAATCTTGTGCAGGAGTTGGATCAGGGTTAGATGAAGCTTGCTGGACCAAAGAGTACGCTACTTCAGCAGCCCACAAGGGCATGGACATGCTGGAGTGCCCTGTCTCATCCATCGTGGCTGATGGGAAAGGAAGAGTCCACAGATCCTCAAAGTAAGTCGTGTGGAACAACGAAACGTGAAAAATCTCAGCCTTGTGGTGATTCGATATAAAATTGACATTGTTATGAGGAGGTGGGTAATCAAAGGTACCCATCAAACATGGGCACAAACCAACGCCTACATTGACGACACCGGGCTGAGGATTATCAATCATGGGAATCGTGGATGCCCCCAAAGCTGGGCCAGGCCTAGAGAAGGACAATTGATCAATGGTCACTATCCAAACCTCGTGTGGAAACAACAATACTCGGAAAACTATAGCAACCACAACTTGCATAGCATAAGTCCATCTCCGACCTAACAAGAGGTTATAGTCGAGGGGAGCATCGAATACCTCTACTTCAATGCACACGGTATTCCCTCCTAACTGCATAGGGAAAGAAGGAACGATGCCATGTGGTCAAAAAGAACGACTGTTGAACGTAGTGAGGAAAGTAGGTGATGGAGACAAAGCGGGCTGACCAATGGCTTTCCAGCATGCTAACGACATAACGCAAGTCGAAGCGCCCTCATAGACCACCGTGCGGAATATGTTCCGTGTAAAATTTTTCGTGGGATGAACCACTACTATCTGAAATGCAACGTGGTAAGGCATATGAGGTTTTAAGTCGGTCGTATCTAACATGATGGTACCCGGGTTACAAGTCTCCGTAGAGCCTAAAACAGTCAACAAGGCTTTCCTCCGAGTAGGGAAACTTTGGAGGACCTCCAAAGCGGACATTGCACAAGGGGTTTGTGATAAATCTTCCACCACAGAGTAGTTCTGGGCAGCCCTTGCGTTTGGGTTGTGAGAAGCTTTCTTAAATGCACCCTTTGGAATGCGTGTCATTGTTTCACCCAACGTCTTCTCGATCTGTAGAGGAAGAGATGGGATCTCAGCTTCTTTACCCTTCTCAGAGGCGCTTGGTTTACTATAGTCGTGTGCTCTAGTCGTTATTAAAGCATCACCCCTAACCATATATACGTTCGCGGTAGAGGAATTGTTCGGGGGAGGGAAGGTTTCCTATCTACCCCCTTCGGTACTTGTAGAGGCTTGAGTTAAATTTTTCCCATGCTAAAAGGGATTAGTCAATACGGCTTGTTGTTGTTGTGTGACAAACGTTTGGGCCTCTGCAAGTCGAGGACATAGATGGGTTGGGTGGTCTTCCGCACACAAGTTTCACAGATACCTCGCCTTCCGCTTTTCGGTGGTGCCCTCGCCAACATTATCAGTGGTTTTTTTTATCCCCCTTACCCTTCTTGCGTTGTTTTTTCTTCCCTTCAGGCTGCTGGGTGGCCTTTGGGTTAGTCGTCTGTACGGAGTGTACTTCTGACGTTTGCGTAGAAGGAGCAGCCAAAGAAGTAGTCTGGCTGGCCGCTGAGTGTTGTATAGATAATTGTTGCAACTGTTTTGACAATTGCTCAGCGGGCTTGGTTTGTGCCGAACCAACGATACCATCGGTATGTGGTCTGATTCTCTGTCTGGTTTTATCCAGTATCGATCATGGTGCATCCGACAGGATGTTGTATAATAAAGCAGACTGAGAATAGATGAGCTCAAACTGTTGAGCCCTCATGATGGCATCTTCTTCAGATAAAACTCATGAAGTCGCGACGTCTTTGGATAATTAAGGGATTAAAGACTTAAGGAACCACTCAAGAAGGAATGTTGGTCGAACTGGTACTTTGATGAGACTCTTTCGGCGTCTCCACTCTCGAATATGATCAGAGATATGGTCCACTGTCGTCTATTCAAAATTGGCGAGCAGCTCTGTGCCCGCATCGTATCTCACAGGTAACTGGAAATGGTTAAGGAAGGCCATAGCCAGTTCGCCAAAAGAAGAATATCTTGAGCGATCAAGCTCGATGTACCATTTCATGACACTCCTGATAAGAGTGCATTGAAACAATCGCAACTGGACGGAGTCATCTTTCAATGAGTTAGATGAACACCAAAGATGGAAAGTAGTCACGTGATCACCTGGATCTTCGTTAGGCTTGGCCTCGAACTTTGGAATGTCCGAAGGCAACTTCGTTGGCATAGGAGGCCAATGTGGATCGTGACAAATAGGATCGTTTAACAACCGTGTCAAATCTGGCAAGTGTAACGTCGCCAAGAATGGTAGTTTAGGTTGTTGTTGATAGCCTGGGAAAAAGGGTCCTGGAGTTTGTGTTAAGGTCCTAACCCGCACATAGGTAGATCAATGTATTCGGATGTAATAAAGGTCAATATTAATAAGACCTTTCAATAAAATAGAATAAGGCGGATGTAAGAAGAC
>ML778917.1:1673202-1697790 GCA_009831015.1 Picea engelmannii | reverse complement strand
CCCCCTCGAAGAGGCCTGTGAACATTGCTATTTGATTCAAAGTGCTATTTCTGTTGCTATTTCGTATATCATTTCTGTGTATTGTGAAGATTATGCTGGATATTTTACTGTTATTCTGTCATTTCTAGCATTTCATTTCTGTTATGCATATTTTATATATCTGGTATCTTGCAGTTTGAATGGCACCAGGTTGCCAGGAAAAGTTTGGCTGCTGGCCCGGATTCTGGTAGAAACCATGGCCCGGACCAGCGTAAGTATTTTGCATCTGTGGAGACATCATTGGTTGATTCCCCATAAAGGACATAGGATGTTGGGCATTCATCGTGTTTGATGGACTTTGGGAAGGATTACCCCATGCCGGTCCTGCTGGAAGAGGCATAGAAGTCTGTCCAGGGTTCCATTGACTGTGGAAAGAGTTACCCCAAAACGACATTCCAGAGGAGGGAACAGATCCTTGTCCTGAGTTCCAAGGTCCTTCTATATGTTCCCCCGACGCAGGAATAGTACCCTGCGTCGGAGTAGACTGTCCAAAGATGGGAGTGCCCCTAGATGGGAAAGCAGTGGATGTGAAATTATTGTTACCAAATGTCCCGTTCCAAACAAACGGTGATGAACCTACCAACAGAGTTTGCGCAGGTGTTCCTTGACTCCCGGCTCCAAACGAACTCATGTGTGCAGGCTGCCCAGCGGACTGCTGATGCAGACCACCAAGCGAAGGGGACGAAGGAGAGATATGACCTCCAGCGTATGGAAAATCATTAAAAGGGATAGGAATTCCCCCAAGTTGACCTTGCAGAGGAGCGTTAGAGCTCCCTGCCCCCAGACCCAAAGTCTGTAAAGTGGAGTAAGTGAGTGCAGGAATTGTACCTGAACTAGGCATACCATATGAGAATGGAGAGCCTGACACACTAGGTGTGAAAGGATTTGTGGCCGCCGCGATAGATGGGGTTGGTCCACTGTGCGACGTAGTTGTGGTCGAGACCATGGTGTCTTGGACCGACGACGGCAAGTTAGGAGATGCTTCTCCTGTGGTAGCAACGGTGGTGGGAATGGAAGAATTCCTAGAGGAAGTAACAATGTTTGGTTCCATAACTGTGTGAGGCACTGACAGGCGTTCGTAAAACTGGATGGGTACAATGCCTGATGGCCAAGTATCAGTGGTTGGGGTTTCAACCGAGACAAGATTGGAGATTGATTCCTCCGGGAGTTGTTCGGGCACAATGGTTTGTAACCCGGTTGCTTCGAAAGACCCGTGTTGGTCTAGCTTCCGCCTCAATGGTGGCAGGGGTGGCTCCAGTATAACCGACGGCAGGCCGAGAAGCCTTTGTGATCAACGGAGCTCGGAATCCTCCACTATGTGAGAAGATCCACGACACGCTAAGGTATTCTACACGTTCAAACAATAACACACACTAAAAAGAAGCCCCTAAGAGATAAGACAAGCAATCACTAACTATTTTGAAGAATAGTTACAACAACCAACACTAGAGCAACTTACCGGTGCAAGTGAAACTCGAAAATGGAAGCACCCTCCGGGTATACTCTGCAAAGTGTGGCCCAATGTCTGTCCTAGGTACCGCAGTATACCCCCGCAGTCACCTGTGTATGTCCCTAAAAAGATTGGCAACTAGTTTTCCAGCACGCGAACAATCACCAGGCGGGTATAGTCGATAGTCGAGTAGACCACAATGAGCAGGGTATCAAGCCCGAAACCTGTCAAGGGTATCGAGAGAAAATGGTCCGGAAGACGACTGAGGACCTCAAACAGATTCGAGACCCACGAAGCTCCGTGGAAAATGCAAACGATGAAATCCCTCAACAAATCCTCGATATATGTTCTCCACTACGCTTGGTCCGGCTCTGGAGGGGTTATCTCTGCTACCTTTCCTTACGCGACCTTGTGTTTATCCCCTGTGTTAGAGGGGGGTCCCGGATAACTTCCACGAAACTGGATTTCTACACTCCCTATCACAGAATTCAATGTTTGATTTTGAGTGGCCTTGGAGAGTTTACTCTCCAACCTATTCCAAGGCCCTAGTCCTGAGCTAGTGTATGAACCCTACAAACAAAAAGTCTAATAGATTTTAATTAGCGTTGCTTTTATGGGATTTTTTACGTCACAAGGTATGAAGGTGAAACTGATGATGTGTAAAGACTCAAAGCAAAAATGAATGAAAAATGCTGGAAACAAAAGACTTTTACTGAAATGCAAAAAATCAACAACTTTTCACAAAGAAAGACTTCTTTTCTTTTCAATTTTTCTAAGATTTCATGCAACAAACATAAAAGAATTTCGCTCGACTACGAGCTACTTATGCTCTAAACACACTACAAAAAATTATGAACAAAAGACTTCTTCCTAGCTATTGATGCAGAAACACAATCTTCAAATGAAGAAGAAAATGGAAAATAAATATATATTTTTTTATTTAAGTGCTAAATGAAGCAACAAAGGGAAAATGTCGACAAGCACAAAACCAAGAAAACAAAACAAAATTCTGGCTTAAAGAGCAGATCGCAAAGAATCAGGGCAAAGACACCCAATGACAATCAAGAAAGCACCGACTCTTACGCTTGTCTAAAAACCATAAAACACAATTTTTCTTTTTTATCTTTTATATCAACTATCAACTAAGAAAAAACAGGCTAAGGGTAAGAGGCCCTAACCTACTGACTGTGCCACCCTAGACTCAAACCCCTGAGAGGAATACTTCTCACCACAGGAAGGGATGACTGCCCCACCCTGATTGAAAAGCAACCTGTCAAGCCTGCTACTGTCACTGAAATAGCACGCGTGAAAACACGTGCTGACCTACAACAGTGCACGAGTACCCACGGGCTGCACTTGCACAGGTCGCGTGTATGTATAAACTCTAAGAAAAAATAAACACAGGCAGCCCAGACCTAGAAGAGGCCACTAGTATTGACAACCAGGGTCTCTTGAAGGCTTGGATGCTTCTTCCAACAGAAAAGAAAAATAATTGCAAAGAAAAACAAAAAGCAATCAACCAAACTGAGACGAGACTATGAACTAGTAAGACTCAGACAGGATTCAGAAAGCCCCCTGAGAATGTATAATTCTGGCAGGGAGGAGGAGGACTGCCTCTCAAGCTTTCTGACTCCTACACACTAATGAAACCCCTACAACAAGCGTTCAAACGCGGGCTATAGAAGGTTAGGCCACGGGTTACACGCGTGCAGGCCTTCTGCAGGCCGCGTGTACCTCTATGTGTCCCGATAATTATCGCCAATCAACAGTCAAGGAAAAACTGGTATAAAGAACCAGGTTCCCTACTAGTTCTAACCTAACAGAAAATAGACAAACAAAGAAACATAAAATCTAATCCTTTAAACTACCCAAAAACCTCGACTAAATCCGGAAACCCTAAGAGTATCTTCCCCAGTGGAGTCACCAATTATGTTGTTGGGAAATAATACCCTATGGACTAGCAAGCTAGGGCCAGACTTGCATGCATATTATGACCTTAAAGAAATCACTTTTAACCTACCACCCAAAACTTAAAACCCCTTTTTCACATACATGCATGGAAAGGAACTACTAACCTTTTTACTGATGTTTGTGTAGATCCTCTGTTGCGCCTTGCCCTCTTACTTGCGCTGCTCCTTCCAAAGTTCACCTGCAATCAAGACAAAACACTACACATGCATGCTACTTTTCTACTTGAGGGTTAGAAATTGAGCATAAATTACAAAAACCACATATAACTCATGCATTGGGACGGGAAAAGTATTCTTTTTATTATTCTCAAAATGAATCAACTTACAATAGAAGTCGAGACCGGCCACCGCTCCTTGATCCTGATCCTGGGCTCCTCCTCTTCTTTGTCCTCCAACTGCTTTGCTTGAATTCTCCTTAGGCTTGAGGAAAGGCTAAAGGGTTGGGACAAATGGATTCGACAATTGGGCATAGTTTCTTTGCTATCTTTTTTCCTCTTTTCTAAATAGTACCCCTACCCCTTCTTTTATAGGCTAGAAGGAGCTAGGGTTTTGGACGAACTCTCGGCCATGCATGGCTAGGAGTTTTAGTTAACTGGCCCATAGCTTTTTGTCCCGTCGGCAAATTTCATGTTTTTGTGCTTTGTTAGGTAAACGCGGGCAGTAGTAGGCCTGCCAGCGTTCCAACGCGTGCAGTAGTAGGCCTGCCAGCGTTCCAACGCGTGCAGTAGTGCGTTAGGGCGCGTGTGGTTTTACCTGAGAGGATTTTCAAAGAGGTTTCTCAGAAGATGATTTGGCAATGAAGGGATATGAATTGTCCTGATGCCAGGTAAGCATGTGTGGTGCAATTTAGGGTTATAACAGCTGCCCCTGAAAGATAGTCATAGATAATGCCCAGGCATTTAAATCTATGGCTATGGTCAGTTTTTGCCAAAAGTACAATATCGTGCTCGGTCATTCCATGACATATTACCCCCAGGGAAATGGGCTAACCGAGTCTTCAAACAAGATCCTAATCAATATAATTAAGAAAGTGTTGAGAGAAAACAAAAAATCTTGGCATGTGCATTTGAAATACGCCTTGTGGGGAAATCAGATAGGCACAAAAAAGTCTATCGACACTTCTCCTTTCCAAATAGTGTATGGGACCGACATTGTATTACCTATAAATCTAGTGCTCCCCATAATGAAACTTTGGCAAGATGAGAAAGAAGAACCAAATCATGTCACAAGAAGAATAAACCAGCTGATTGAAGTCCAATAGCACAAGGCTGAAGTGGACGAAAGGTTGCAGAAATACCAGGACAACATGAAAGCGCTATTCGATCGTAAGGCCAAAGACAGAGAATTTCTCCCCGGAGATTTGGTTTTAAAATGGGATGCTAGGAAGGAAGACTCGACAAAACATGGTAAATTCGATCACATCTGGTACAGATCGTTCAAGGTTATAGCTCCTGAAGGAAAAAAATTGTTTCTATTAGAGAATTTGGACGGTAAAATCCTCAACGCCCCCGTCAACGGGTGTTATTTAAAACACTATATGAAATAATTGGTTTCCAAAATTCCCACTGTATATATCAGTTTGTGTTTTATTTTTTGTTTCATAATTTTCTTTGGTAAGTCTACTTTCATCAAAAATAAAATAGGTCAATGTTTTTCTAGAAGTAGGGATACAAAATTTTCAATGCATTCAGTTCTTTTAAATCCCTGATACTCTTCATGTTGTTCCCTTACAGGATCCCATCTTGCAGCCCAAACAAGCGAAAGGAGCAAACAAACGATCATATATCGGAAGATAAATTCACCGAAAACAGGTGATAGAAAAGTTTTTCCGTTATTTCAAAAGAGAATGAAAATGGTAAGGCAAAGGTGCGAGTTCCAGAGAAGTCTATTTTTCAAACGAAGGTCTCTAAAGTGCTGTGATGGTCTCATAAGTGTGACACGTCATTAAAATAATTAGTTCTTACTCTGGGTCCTAAGAGTTTCACCTAGATAAAGATAAGAGGTAATTAAAATAAGCAGAGAGAGTAAAGCGTCTCCGAGAAAGGGTTCCAAGAGTTGGGTTTAATCCATGACCCCTGTTTTTCGATTTCCAGGTCTTTCTCCATCACCCCTTTCTACCCTCGGTTTTGCCTTCTTAAAAACCAAGCATCTTTCTGGGTTTCCCACAGAGGGAGAAGAGATTACGTTTTAGCTTTGGAAGATGGAAAATAGATCTTAAAAGGTAAGCCAGTCCTCATAACTCCTCACTCTCCGACTAAACAAAGTTATGCGTAGGCTGATCCTGACTCTCCTAGGTTTCTTAACAGTTTTCTAAGGATTGAGGCTTGCTCGAAGGAAGGCCCCTGGAAGTTTTCTTTCCCATTTTCCCTGCAGGCTAATGTTCTTTGAAAGTTAAGAGAAGGTTGGTCTGGGGTAATCAAAGCAAGTCGATAGACCTCCACTGCAAATTTTACACAGGTATCATCCCTGATATACTTGGTACAACTGATTTCCCCCACTTCATGTTCAAAAAGTAAAATATAAGACAGATGGTGAAAGGAAATTCATATTTGATTGCCCCCATCTAGTCCAAGAATACGATGAAAGGAAATTCATAAATGATTGCCCTCATCTCAACATTTAAATGCATAATTATGATTCGAAGTGGTGAAAGGAAATTCAACAAAAAGGGACATATAACTTCACCGGGGTACTGAACAGGCTCGCTAGCAGTGAAGTAATATTTGAGGTATCTGTAAGGCTGTCATACGTAAATTTCACTCTACTCTGGTTACCAGCCTTTTCAAAACCGGATCTGCATCCCAAGTTTAGACAGGGGTCCCTGATTAAAGGCATGAAATTTACTTCGTTTGATGCAAACCAAAAGCCACAAGATCTGTTGGATTTCCTAGGATTGTTTTGATTATCTTAAAGAAGACCTAAATTCAGTAACGAGAAGGAGAAGGTCATGAAAGGGGCTGTAGCTGAGTTTACAAAGCATGTGAGTTTTCAAAATATTTTCAGAAGTAAAGACGAAATCTCTTTTTCCCTCTGAATCCCCTTCCTAAGAAGCCTATGACTCCATTTCCCCAATGCAGGCACGTGGTCTACTGTTCTTCCCGTCTCGTAGGAAGACGATATCCCTAGTTGGAGCCTATGTTGGAGCTACCTTTTACAAATGGTTGAAATATAATTCTTGCAATCAAAAATTTGCCCCAACATGAGAAGTGGCGATAGTTGTTATAGTCCTAAATCATCATCGCCTAACCATTAAGCAAGTCTATCATTTTTCTTTACCTCACGCTTTCGCGCTTCGAGAGTTATAAGTTGCAAGGTTTCCAAACTTCGATACACGAAATCGCGAGACGGTTCCAAAAGTCACCTGGGTTAGTGTCAGGGGTAAATGTTTTAAACCATAGTCAAACATTGTTGGGGTTTCGCGACTCGACAATCGCTCTTCCAAAGAACTATACCTTCATAGCCCCGAGTCGTGAAGTCACGATGTTCTTTAAAGATGGATTAATTAAGAACTTAATGCAGATTACGTTTTTCAAACTAAATCGCATCATCGCGATTTCGGGTTTTGGGGGCTCAAAGGGAAGGGGTGTTTTCTCTCGATACGACGAACGCCGAAAAAGGAGATTAAATACTAAAACAAGCCTAATTAAAGGAGCTAAGACGGATCAATAAATGCACTAATAAAATTTTAACACGCACCGTCTACAGGGTAATTTTAAATGTTTTTGCGCTGATTTGTGTTAGGACCCGCCATAAAATTATGGCATTTATTTGAAATACGGCGAAGTGACAGGTAAGGATATTTCTTTTACTGCTAAATCTTTCTTTAAAAATTATTTGACCATTCTGTTCACAAGGACACCGGGGTTTTAAATGGTTAAGATAAAGAGTTCTTTCTTTCATTATTTCAAATTTCATTTATGTTTTGCGCAAAGATTTTTTTTCATTAGGCTAACTTCTGTCTGTATCTACATTTTTACTACAGGAGAGATAAATACAAATTCCTCTATCATGGCCCCACAAAAATCATCCAAGGTGATTGCTGAGAGTTCAGGTCAGGGCACAGACACTGTTTCCGATACTTCACCTCGAAGTATTGATACTGTCAAAACCTGGTCATACGTCCCTGACATTCTTTAGTCTGAATTGGTGGACTGCTTAGACGATTCTAGCGATAACGAGAAGGACGATTTGGACACCAAATACAAAATCGTCGTTCAAGTGGAGATGCATAAAATAGCGGCAAGGCCATGGCTCCTTCCCTATTATGATATGATCAGATGAGCACTAGACCATGTGGACATCCCGACCAGGACTATTATCAGAGAGAAGAATGTGACGATTGGTACTTTTCGACCTGAACATTTGCAGGCAATGTATCAACTGTCACCCACGCCAAACTTCGCATACAATGTTGAGTTTCTGGAAGATTTCAAGTAGAAGGAATGCCAGCAATACGACAGAAACTGGTCTAATCTAATCAAAGATTGGGTCTCGCACCCCGCAAAATTTAGGGTGGATGGTAACGAAGTTTATTCAATCTCTTCCTTAGAACCACAATTCAAGTATATAGCAATGATGACCTATAGGTTTTACGGGAGGAAGGACACTGCACACTTTTACCTCCCGTGGGTGCCTCTGATTCACACAGTCGCTGAAGGTTTTTCCTTCAATTGGGCCAAACTGTTTTCAGACAGTCTAACCAGTCGAATTACTGAAAATTAAGCGCAGAAGGCGAATGGGAAAGCCGCCTCATTTTTCATGTCCGCCTACATCATGGACGTTGTTTGTTTCATGATGCCTTTCCCTCTAATGAGCTGGAGTTGGACTCCATATGATACTGAGCCTATCCATGTCTATCACTCAAAACGAGGATAAGGCCACATAATTCACATATGTGATTTTCAATTAGGTAATGGTACCGATGCATGTTTCCATCTTCGGTAACCCACTACCCAGGATTTCAGATAGCATCGCCACCAACTTGAGTAGTGTGGCTGACTGGTATGTAGAAGAAAAATTTTCATACGTCAGGGTTTTTGGTGCCTCTGTGCCCCCGTATGCTCTACCACTATTTATACTGGATAAGCTGGTATGTCATGAAATCGCCAGGCAAACTGTGATCGGTGGCATAAGAAAAGAGATTAAAGGTTTTTCGAAGAAGGTATGGCCACCCTTCCCCATCCATTTGAATACATATTCTTTATTAGATTTCAGACACGCAAAGGCCGAGGTAGCGGCCTTAGAAGATATTAAATTGGTCCACATTGAGTTCAAGAAACACGACCCACACAAGGTCATGGATAATCACGTGGCGAGTTGTGGCCTTAAAATATATGAACATGAGCATTCTCCTCATGACGACATCTTCTGAGGAGCGAGATATTATGCCGAGGTCCTAAGTCGGATTCAAACCCTATTGCTCAAGGAGATGGCCAATTTCTTCAAATTTCAGGAACACTGACGAAGCTGCCTTCCCCCAGTCTTACAGGGTAAGAATCCACCGACCGTAGATGTACAACAAATGGAAGCCAAGGGCTCTAAAGTTTCAGGACCTGACCAGGAGGAGAATCAGGAAAAGAAAAAGCAAACAGGGGGCCCGAAACAGGAAGCCGAGACCCCCAACCCTTCAAGAAAGCCAACCTCGGAGGTTACCTCGGGGAAATCATCCAAGAAAATTGGCAGTCCCATCACTTATGTCACTCCCCTACAGTCCATGAAGGGGACCCCCGGCCAGGGATGGATTTTCAGAGAAGAACTAACGCCCATTACTGTAGAAGAGTTTCCTCCAAATGAATTTTTCTTCAATAAGAAGAGAAAGGCCATTGTGAAGCAAGAGATTTACCGAGAAGTGGGCACAGTAGCCAAAAAATTCAAAATTCTAGCCGATGGAAAAGCCATGAAAAAAGGGGAATTCGCAACGCAGATAGCTTGGAAGTTGGGGGATTTTGCTACAACCAACCAATACTATGTCGGATCCCTAAAAAAACAATTAATGTAGAAGAACCGCTTGATCAGAACTTTGGAGGCTAAGCTAGCTACACCAGAAGCTACTGTCAGAGGTCAGGTGAACACATGTCTAGAGCTAGTCAGAGCAGCCGATCAAAAAGAAATCTAGCGGCTCAAATCCGATCTCGAACAAACATAGTTGTCGGCCCAGACCAGTCAGTCACAGATAATCAAACAAGAAGAATTGATAGGGCAGTTACAGGAAAAGTTAAATTTCGCCGAGAGCCAGGTGATAGATATCAGGATATTCCAATCCCAAGCTATTGAAATCCGAAAAAGAGTGTCAGCAACTCAACAAGATTTACTTGCTAAAGTGGAAACCATTCAAAACCACTGCCAGAACATCGATCAAGTGCTGGAAGACATCTCTTTGAGAGAAAGAGAAGATGGGGTGGCTCGGGTCACTTTCCAAGAGGCTGTCATAGCCATGACGAAAAAGGAAATGGGAAGTAGTTCCAAGATCTCCATCCCAGAGAAGACCAGAGGTAACATCTTGCTGAAGGCGTGGGAGCGAAACATTTCAGAGAGTAGAGAACGAGCTAAAGAGGTAAGAAACTCTTGTGAAGAAACCTTCATCTTGATAGATGGAAGTTTGTTGAGTCTCGATAATGGAAGAAACGCTGGGACACTGGGCCAAATCGATATAGGCAAGAACCTGCTCAATATCAAGGAGAACGGGGAAAAAGAGCGGGCTGAAATATCACAGATCAACCAGACTGACATAGTCCAAGTGGACAAATGGTTGATAAAACCAAGTATACAGTTATGTTCCATCACTTCCAAAGACCGACAAGTGGGAGGAAGGTTTCCACAGTTAGCGAAGGATTGTTACACTTTTGAGGAAAACCACCAAGCAAAGCCTTCCAGGTTGATAGCCCAGTTGGTAGAGAGGTGTGTCATTTGCACCAAGAAGGCGAAAGGATAGGTTTCCGGTACCAAATCATGACATGTGTCTACCTATTCTATTTTTAGAACCCGAAGAGTAAATAAAGGAAGGTGCTCCACCCACATGAAAGATGACAAAGGCAAAGAAGTGAAACGCTTGAACTTCCCATTTTGTAACTGAAAATTTCGGGAACGATTGAAATTAAAATGTTCAGAAGTTTGTATAAATAGGCATTTTGAAGAAACAAACACAAGAGGCTGGACCTTTTTGGTTGATTGTAATAGATACTTTTTCATTTGAAAATTAATACAAAGCAATCCGAAGATTCTTGATTCTGTCAAGACTGAGTTATAAGTTTGTTTCCTCTGTTATCTTATATCAAATTTCATTTCACATATATATGTCTGATGAATGATTCACTGCAATTTAGTATAACCTCTACTGTGGTGATCAACTTTTAGACGTCTAATCGTTTGCAGTTTTTCCTCTGTATCGGCTATCAGCAGGTACAAGACCTGTGAATGTTTTAGATATTTATATTTTATGCTTTGTCATATTTCTTCTTGTATTTTTCTTCTTCTGTTTACAGGGTGAGATTCTCTCTTGATAGGAGCCTCACATTATAGACATCTTAATGTTTTCTCACATTTCTCACATGATTTATTAAAAATTTAACTTAGTTACGGGAAAAGGCCTTTGGTTTGCATTCTATCTGTGATTTCAGATTCGAGAGTACTCTTTATACGATCCAAAAATTGAGGCAACATCCTAAACCTTGAACTTTCCTTTAACTTTCCCTGTTCCTCTATGACTGTTCCCGTTGCTAGACAACCCAATATTGAACCCGTCTTGTCGGATCAAACCACCATCACTTTGAACCTTTTCGACACCATACTTAAAACAACCACCACCTGGGTAGAACTCAAATGTTCATGGGCCGCCATTGAACGAGATATAAGTATCCAGGAACTTTTGGAAGCAAGACAGAGGCAATGTAGAAATCGGCCTTAGCTTCCTTTCCCGAAGGTTGATCCTCCCCCCTTTTTATCTTTCACACCACTTTCAGATGCCTAGACCCAGTACTTTCTAGCCTTAAGTACAGACTTTGGAACAACAGGGTGTATGAACTTATACTTCCCACCTACCTCTAGCAAATAACCTTGACTTGGATAACAAATGATAGCAGAATGTAAAAATCCTTACCAATTCAAGGAAAAAATATACAACAACCACCACAATAGAAAAAAGGAGCCTTCCAAGTCTAGTGCATCACTTCCATCAACCAATAACCAAAGAGATAGCCATATACAAGAGAAAACGAGAGAAACTAGCCAAAGAGAGTGAAAAGTTCAGTCCAATACTTCTCACAATGGGAGAGTTATGTTATGAAATATGATCTTATGATCTCTATTTATACAAAATGTCACTAAAATAGTTTGTCCACATAATTTTATGGTAAACCACAAGACTAGGGGTCAACAACCCTAATATTTCCCCTTTACACAAATAATATTAAAAAATTCACTTAAATTCTACTTTTTGCACAAAGGAAACCTTAATTAATTTGTTGTCACCCCTTTAGGGGACGTTTTGACACTAGGAGCAAGTTGTTGGTGTTAGAGAAGTGTATTTAGTCTTCCCAAAGACACATGTCAATCATCTAGGTCATTTCTCCATGGTCAAAGCCACATTCTCCTCAAAACGTCCTTGGTCAATGAATAATAACCTCAACACCAAACCCTATCCCTCCTAGATGATGTCATTCCTCCAAAGGTGACGTTTTTCCTCTCCTAGGAAAAACGTTTTGCATGTGAGAGTTAGGACATGTCGTCCATAATTTTTTCTAGGCCTCTGAATGTATGTCTCTCTCATCTGACATGTGAGGCCCTTGGAATCCAACCTATGGGATTCAAGCCCCATGGAAGCCCCATGGAAGCCCAAGCTAGGCTTGTTCCTCCAAAACTATTCACCAACTAGGTCCTGCAAAGACAAACAAGCATGCTCTCCAAGGATTTCAATTCAATATATCATGATGAGTAAATCAAATCAATAAATGAGCCACCTAAGCATATGCTTCAAATATTACCCTGTCAAACAAGTAAGTGCTCAAATAAATTATGCGACTTGCCAAGATCGGATATGGGAGGGTTGCCGAGGTGTCCTATTGGGTAGATCTTCACTAGTTCAAGGAGTGTTTTCAAGAGATCCCTCTCTAAGACATGTAAATTTGATGAATTGGTTAAGGATCAAAACTCAATGGGCATGGGTTTCATCACATAAAAGGGGTTTTAGTGTCTCATGCATGGGTGCCTTTGTAGAGGGTGTGCGACACCTTCGTTTGCAATGAAATTTTTCCAAGCCCATCGTTTTTCCATTCTTTGTTTCTTTCATGTTTTAAGGATGGGTTGAAGGCCACCATCCTGGCGTGGTGTCCCAATAATAACAGTTTCATTCACAAATAATTTGCGGAAATGAGAAGCTTGGCTCGTGATGAGACCCCCTTTCTCTCAGTTGTGAAACTGAGAGCCACTACCCTATCTTGGTGGCTAGATGATGGTAATTTCATACCACTAGATACCCATGATAATGATAGTTTGGCTCGTGATGAGACCTCTTATCCTCAACCTAACCCCCTAATCATTTTATCGTTTATTCTTGTGGCTCTCCCTTTTCTTTCAGATAAGTGTTTCATTGCTTTCTTGGGGGATTCTTGGGCGAAGAATCTCTAAGGATTATACATAGGATTTTATATTTTACCCAACAACAATCCCTTTGGACCTTCAACACCTTATTCCCATGGAATGAGGGACAACCCCTTCTTGGGTCAATACTCCCTAAAATCCCAAGAGATAAGGAAATGGGGGGTTTAAGTGATTAAAAGTGGTAAGTGTGGTCGGGAATGGTACAATGGTTCTTTAGGGGAATTCCTAGTAGCAAACCCATTCCCGAGGAAGACCACTTACTAGAACACAATGTCAACCACCAAGGTGAAATAGGGAAAAAGGAATAATGTCCAAGCATATGTCTTGAAATCTAAAGAAGTTTAAGATACAACATACTCAAATGCCTTAAATATTGAAATGATACTCACCATAATACCTGACTTGTACCTCATGGAGCAAGGCCCAATGCCTATTGGAAGCCATCTTGTGTGGTGGATTCCATATGAAAATCTATGACCTCCATGGTGGTGAGAAGGGTCTCCATATGTGCAAGTGGATAATGTTGGTCATGTAGTATCTTGACACTCCATATCTACAACCTGAGGGCCTCGAGACATAATCTCCTTAGTTATCCCACAAAATGGGGATAAAATCTGGCTCCTACTTGGGGACATGTTCTTGCTGTAGAGTGCACAAGAACCAGAAAATATCCTGGTGGACCTGTGCCTACCAAAACTCATAAAAATATGTTAGAGCATCTAGGGTGGTGTTATCACCCTTTATTCATATACATAGAAATAAAAAATGGAAACTAATCTAGAAAGAAAAAATTTGACATTTAAAAAAAAAAATTCTAAACTACGCATGAAATCGATAAGAAAGTAGATGAAAATGAAATATTAAATGAATCTAAACTAATATGAGCAATCAAGATGCAAGTTCAAGGAAATAAATATGACCTACCTACTTACCTTGGGCTTTGGGGCCCTGAAGATCATGCGATGGGTGATATCAGGTGAAGTCATACAACCAATGCAACCAGCTGGTCATCTCATCAAAGTACATCCCCCTGTGATTAATCATATAATACAACAAAGATTTTCCAAGAAAATAATAATCATGACTATAAACACACATATAATCGATCATGAAATAAAACTCATGGAGATGGGTGGGAGGGAGGAAATCATGTTCGAAAGAGAAACCATCAACCTAATCATCCCGCCTGAAACTGTAGCCACAAGCCTGATAAATCCATCCATGAAGAGGGATACCATATATAGACGATGTCTCATCTTCATCTTCACTCAGAAAATCACTGCTCCCTGAAGGATGAGAAATGACAAGAGATCCCAAGAAAACCCTATGATTTCCCCAGAAAGAGGAAATGGGTCAAGGCACAACCTTCGACAGAAACTCCTCCGTCGGATTTAGGAAACGTCTCTTCTTTGTCCACAAATCCCCCTCCAAAGTCTCAAAATGGAAGTACTTTTGTTGTGTAGTGCAGACCTCATACTTCTTTGGGATGGCCACGACTTGGTGTCTATCAAAATCTGAGCATAATGGATGAAAGTCCTCATAGAACAAATCTGCATCCTTAAAAGGGTATGCATCAAGGAATGAATGAATATCAACCTGAGTATGCTGCAATAAGTCATCCTCGAAGGGGAAGGAAAAATATGTAACCATATCATCACTGGGTTTCCAAACATCTTAATCATACATGCATGGAGACCAGTCCTCTAAACATGACATTGCAACCCCCTATGCCTGAGAGTTTCCCTCAATGTCATAAATGGGATCTCTATCAATAATGAAGAAAACCACATCCCATCTACGTCTCCCAACCTGTATGAAATCATCAATGTGGTCATCAGCTATATCTGAGGGTTGTTCCACAAATTCATCAGCATCATAAGAGTTGATTACTTCTTCACAAGACTGGATAACTTCATTTCCTTCAAAATGGAAATCAGATAATAATGTCTTGTTTAGACCTTCCGCAAGAGAGACTTCATCAAGATCCTTTTGGAATTTTTCCTGATTTCCAAAGTCATGGAAGAAAGAATCATCAAAGTTTTCAAAATGATTATAACTCATCATGTTCTCTTCTTGATGTGTAGGAGAAGCAGATGCCTGGATATCCTCATCAAGTGGAAGGGAAAATACTTCATCTTCATCACATATCTCATCAAGATCTTCTTCAATCTTTTCTTCATGAATATGTTCTTCAACTAAGTCTTTGTTATATTCAATAGGATCAAATAACTCACCGTATTGATCTTTATCCATAACACGTTTATAGAGCTCCTCGGGAATGAATAATGGTTCATCATCATTTGGGAAGTTTTCCTGGTACCCATATTTCTCAGTCATAGCATCGTATAATGAATCTGTTCCAAAATATGCAATGGCCACTTCCCAGGCTGAGTTTGGGGTAGGAATTTTCTCATAATCATCAATGATGACATCAATCTCTTCTTCTCTTCATTGAAAAAACTTAACCAGAAAATCCTTATCGGGGCAAAGTTTCATTAGTTATTCACAAAAATAGAAATATTCATCTTTTCTTTGCTTGAGACACTCAAAATTTTCCTCATTTCTTTTGTCAACTTATTTTATTTCAACTGTTTTTAAAAAAACTTTGGAAGAAGTGTTTCTCTCAAGGCTTCAATAGGATCAAGCTCAAAACCTTCACTCGAAAAAGCATCCTTCAGGTCCTGAATTGTATATTCAAGACTTTGAGCTTCTGGTCAACAATGTTTAAGGAACTCTCTGATGAGGATCGTCAAAGAAGATATACTTCTTGGCTTGTAAGAATCCTTGATCCAATTCCTCTATTCACTTCCCAAGGACAACAAGAAAAACCGCATACATGCATTCTCATGTTGTGCACTCAAAATGAGGATACATCTGGTATACTCAACAATGTGTGCTATGGTCGACATTGGATTACCATCAAATTTTGGGAGGAGATCAAATTGGTTTATCGAGCACTTGTTTGAGTATCTGTTAATAGATTCGATATCCAAGGCTTTGTATTCTTCATGAAATCTCCACAGAGCCATGTTTCCATTAGTTATGGTAATACCTCAATGGATTCACAAGATGAGCTTAAGGCACAAGAAAGGAGGGAAAGGGATAAGTTGGGTTCTTGGAAGGTGGAGCCACCAGATGAGATTCAAGAGGATATCATCAAGAAAGGTGGAAAGGGAACATCCCTTGGGTGGAGTCGCCAAGAAATCTAATGGGTAAAGGCTTCATGATAGCTTGTCAAATTGTCGTCAGGGTTCTAAAGAGGATTCAAAATCCTCCTGGACAACAGCTCCAAAATATTATCGCACAATTTGTAGGTTGGGAAAATCCCAAACTAACCACCAATTGGTGACAACTAGGAGAGCACCTACCCATTGTCACCTTAGGGATGTCTTCTCATCACTTTAGAGGTGAGGTAGTCACCTCAAGGGGGGAATCCTGGTGACCCTAGGGGGATTTGAGATGGAAGATGATAGGTAATAGTGGATTTCCCTAGAGGTCAATTCTATATGGTAGGAAAATCTTGGGAAAGAGTCTTGGGAAAATTTAAGGGTTCCCAAATGAGTTGAGTGGCCCACCAAGTGTGGATACCTACCTGAGACACTAGGAAAACCAAGCATATAATGTAATATGTTAGTTGGAAAAACAAGTTAATATTGTTGTCCATAATTGAAGAAAAATTAAATTTTATATATCACCTCAATAAAGATATCAAAGGACCCCGGATGGGGTGCACCTAGCATAGAGTGGCCACGTGGTACAGCGCTGGGCCAGGCCTTAAATATAGGCCACCGACCCCCATCCCCTCGCCATTAAGGATGGGGGAAAGCTGGTTCAGCCAGGATGATGAGCCAAGACTTCTCGCGTGCGTGATGGGAATAGAACCACAAATTGGAGCTGAAGCTACATAATTGGTGCATCCTTGAGCTCTGGTGCGACTGGAATGATCTAACTATCGCTAGATCCACTGCTTGGCACCTCCAAATGCCAAGGGAACGAGGCAAGCCCCACAGGGGGGCTGCTTGGTATGCTTCAGCCGCGCGCAGGAAGAGATAACAAAATTTCGAGTGGGCACGGTCCATGGCAAGGATGCAGCTTGTCCGAAATCACAAAAGACCTGAGTCGCCTCCCATGGACTATATTGAAGATATTATCTCAGATGAACCCACTCAAGTCCCTCCAACACACCTTCTCTTCACAGTCCCAGACAATTGGAACCTACCGACATGTTTTCTCGGGGAAACTATCCAGCATGCTGTCAAGGAACATCATAACTCCAACACAGGAGAAGTCCAATTGGATGATTTCCCCCCCTGCTATATTGTAGAAGAAATTCCGACATAAATGGATGCAAAACCGACTACAGGAGCAGTCAAGATCCCTCCAACAGAAGCCCTAGAATGTAAAGATGCAGTCGAGGCTGAGGCAATTGGTATGGAAGGCGAGGTGTTAGAGGCTAGTCTGGATAGGGAGGGTGGCACCACTCCTATGCCACGTCCTATGTCTGTCATGCAGGAGGAAGGGAGTGGCCACCTGCCACTCCTCCACCCGGACCACCTGAAGTTAATCTTTGAACTACGAAGCTTGGTGGAGGACCTAATCCACCGAACCAGTCTAGTAAGCCAACGATTAGACCAGCTCTACGAGGCCTACTCCAATACACCACCAGGAAAGCGCTGCTCGACGTGTGCACATAAATTCATGCTGACAGCCACTGAGGATTGCGAGGGCGACGTGGATGAAGGCGAGGCCACCGAGTAAAATGTCACAGTTAATAGTTTCAGTCTTTTTCTCTATTTTCCTCAAACTAGGCATGGCTAAATGCCATTATTTTGTAACTCTAAGACTCAAATCTTGTTCTCAGACTAATGGCTTCCAGTTGTCTTGGTTTCCTTCAGGCAAGACAAATGGAAACAAATCTATCTCCCTCACAGATTGCATAGATAGCCAGCTGTCTTGGTTTCCTCTTACACGACGAGACAGTTGGCAGACATGGTGTTTATGGTTTAACCTTTTTTTGGAAAGTTAATACAACAGGCTCTTCTCTTTTAAAATAAATAAATAAAGATATCAAAGGATGCAATATAAGTTCTAAGCATATGATAAAATAAACAAGAGACAATCTAGTGAAAGCTAGTTCAACTCATCAATGATTAAGAAATAACTCTAGCACAAAAAGAAAGGCCGAAACAAAATGTTACTGTAGTGATAATATCAGCCTTATGTCTATAGAAAACCAAGCTTAACAGTGGAAAAATCATCCACTAGAAACCACTTCTAACTATCCCAGTAGGTGTGCTAGGATTAGTAGAGAGTTAGGGAAAAGTTAGGGCTAAATATTAGGGTTATTTTATGAGTTATTAAGCATTTAAAGGGTTAGTTTTCTGCACCCCTATTGGATGTAGGTTATTTTTGTAGCATCAACAATAATTTGTGGTTGAAAGGGGATGCCTCAATGAGGCAAGGGAGACAAAGGCTCAAGGAACACTTTCCCAAAGAGATAACTTTAAAACTTGAAAATTTCATGTTTACCAAGGAAACCATTTATTTCTCGAATGCAACAAGTAAATGACTAGTGCCTTTAATAATTGGGTTAATGGATTCAAGCAAAGAAAGAGATAGAGGTACTACCTCCTTGGGGATGTAAGTCCTCTTACTCCCCAAGACAAGTATCTCTAGCTACGGTTTAGGCTAAGAGGGTATACTCCCTTATACTTCTCTTAGAAAACCCTTGTTAAACCAATAAAATATAAGCATAAAATGATAGAGACTAAGGTGGGGGTGTATGCCCTTATACTTCCCACCTAGATCTAGCAAATAACCTTGAATTGAATAACAAATGATAACACAATGTAAAAATCCTTACCAATTCAAGGAAAAAAGTTAAGACAAACAATAGAAAATAGGAGCCTTCCAAGGCTAGGCATCAATTCCATCAACCAATAACCAAAGAGATAGCCATATACAAGAGCACAAGAGAGAAACTATCCAAAGAGAGCGAAAAGTTCAGTCCAATACTTCTCACAATGGGAGATTTATGTTATGAAATGAGATCTTATGATCTCTTTTTATACAAAATGTCACTAAAATAGTTTTTCCACATAATTTTAGGGTAAACCACAATACTAGGGGTCAAAACCCCTAATATTTCCCCTTTACACAAATAATATTAAACAATTCACTTAAAGTTCTACTTTTTTCACAAATTAAACCCTAACTTAAGGTGATGTCACCCCTTTAGGGGACGTTTTGACACTAGGAGCAAGACATTAGTGTTGGAGAAGTGTAGTTAGGCTTCCCAAAGCCACATGTCAATCATATAGGTCATTTATTCATGGTCAAAGCCCCATTCTCCTCAAAATGTCTTTGGTCAATGAATAATAACCTCACCACCAAATCCTAGCCCTCCTAGATGACTTCATGCCTCCAAAGGTGATGTTTTTCCTCTCCTTGGAAAAACGTTTGGCATGTGAGGGCTATGCCATGTCATCCACAATTTCTTCTAGGCCTCTAAAGGTATGTCTCTCTCATCCGTCCTGTGGGCCCTTAGCATCCAACATGTGGGCTTCAAGCCCCATGGAAGCGCAATCTAGGCTTGTTCCTCCAAAATTGTCCACCAACTAGGTCTTGTAAAGACAAAAAAGCACGCGCTCCAAGGATCTGAAGTCAAAATATCATGATGATTAAATAAAATCAATAAATGATCCACCTAAGAATGTTCATCAAATATTACCCTGTCAAATAAGAAAGTGCTCAAAGACATTATGCGACTTGCCAAGGTTGGATATGGCAGGGTTGACGAGGTGTCCTATTGGGTAGATCTTCCCTAGGTCAAGGAGTGTTTCCAAGAGATCCCTCTCTAATCCATGTAAAGTGTATGAAGTGGTTAAGGATCAAGACTCAATGGGCATGGGGTTCATGACATACAAGGGGTTGTAGTGTATCATTCATGGGTGCCCTTGTAGAGGTTGTGTGGAACCTTTGTTTGCAATGCAATTTTTCCAAGCTCATCATTTTGAAATTCTTTGTTTCTTTCATGTTTTAAGGATGGGTTGAATGCCACCTTCCCGACATGGTGTCTAGATAATGACAGTGTCATTCACAAATACCTTTGTGAAAATGAGATGTTTAGCTCGTGATGAGACCCCCTTTCTCTTAGTTGTGCAGCTGAGAGCCACTACCATGTCTTGGTGTCCAGATGATGGTAATTTCATATCACTAGATACCCATGATCATGATAGGTCGACTCGTGATGAGACCTCATATCCTCCAACTAACCCCCTAAGCATTTTATCATGTATTCTTGTGGGTCCCCCTTTCTTTCAGATAAGTGTTTCATTTCTTTCTTGTGTTATCTTTGGGCAAAGCATATGGAAGTCTTATACATACGATTTTATATTTTACCCAACAAAAATCCCTCTAGGCCTTCACACTACTACATATTGAAAAATATGCAACGACTACTTGCGACGAAAGTACCCTTTCATCGCAAAATTCAAGAGAAAAGACACTTGTCTCTATTTCGAAGAATGTGTGTATTCGTTGCAAGAGAGACACTAACTATTGATCGTTACACTATTTGATATAGTCCATATTGACCGTTATACTATTTGACAAAGTCTAAATTGATTTGGTCAATGTTTGTTGCAAGAGCGATGAAAGTGACCTATAAATGGTTGTCGCAATTGCGATGACAATGACCTATAAATATTTTACGATTTAAGGATGTTGCGACAATCTTGCTATAACAACGACGATTCTGAAAGGGTATTTTTGTGCGGAAGTTGTGCGGAAGAATGTTGTAGAATATAATTAGAGGCGGGGAAAAAATTAAAGTGGGTGAAAAGGGTGATGGTATTTGTTATTTCCCTTGCAAAAACTATTGCCTCATACGTCTCGTAAGAATTTTAATAGCAACAACTACAAAACATTCTAGGAAATATGGGCACATTGATGGCAGATCAAATGAATATCGTCCCATGGTAATTAGCTATATATTCATTATCTATTTTTATATTGTCAATTTTATATAAAATTATATATATGTATATATATTGTTTGAATGCTTGTTATAGTACACACTAATTTTGCATGATTTTTTGTAATTATAAAGTTAGAGTTTCCCTCTAACTTTCCGCAGAATATTGCACCAAGTAGTAGTAGAAATGATTTTGTACAAGCTGAGGAACATGATCAAGCAAATGAGGATCTCATGGAAGAAGATGATGGGACAAATCAAGTTAATTATCCCATGGAAGAATATTATGGGACAAATAAAATGATCCAAGATTATTTTTCGCAGCCGGATGAGGATGGGGACAATGATGGTATTTATGATGAACCTCTATTAGAAAAGGAAAATAAATGAATTTATGAAGGATCAAGAGAAAATCCTTTCTCTGCTACATTGTTGCTAGTGAACTTAAAGGTTATGATAAATTTGTCGAACACTTGTATGACACGGATCTTAAGGTATGTAATATGTTTCATCTCATATTATACATAAATGTTGATTTTTTTCTATTTGTTTTTAGTGTTAATTAATGTGTAAAATAAGAATGCAATTTTTATGATTAATATTCTTTACATTAACTAGTTATTTGTTATGTTGTAGATTGTTAGGTGAATTTTTGTTACCATCGTCAAATATTTTACCGCGCACATATTGAGGTTTGCATGCCATTATGAAAGACATTGGAATGGATTATAAAACTATATATGCATGTCCTAATGATCATATTATATATTATGGACAACATGCTTTGAAAATAGAATGTCCACAGTGTCTTATCAATAGATATCGAACCGATCAAGTAACAAAAGGGTGCCTCGAATGGTTCTTTGTCATATTCCCATAATTCCACATTTGCAGTGATTGTTCAGGTGTGAAAGCATAGCACAATTTATGGATTACCATGCATGCAACATAAGTGGAGATGGTTTTCTTTGAATGCCTATCGATGGTTCTTCATTTAGGGAAATTGAGGAAAAATGGATAGGTTTCAAAGATGAACCTCAGAATGTTAGGCTTTCATTGGCAACTGACGGTGTTAATCCATTAAGAGAGCTTAGGTTTATTTACTCAGTGTGGCCTATTTTTTTTTATCAACAATAACATTCTTCCTTGGATGTAAATAAAGAGGGAGCACATAATGTTGACAATGATTGTTCCAGGTATTTGTTGACATTAATTTTTTGAATGTAACATTTTCATTTGTTTCAATTTTTGCATAATATCTTTTGTTTATTTATTTACTTATATATACATGATATCATTCCTATAGTAATTATGTGTAATTTCAAACAATTAGGTAAGTACCAGGTTAAATATATGAATGTATATATCGATCCTCTTATCGACGAGCTACTAAAGTTATGGGTTGGCATCACAATGTATGACATATGTAAACCAATCGGGGGGAAGAAATTTAAATTCCATGGAAAACTTTTATGGACAATTCATGATGCCCCTGGACTAACACATTTTTGTGGTATGTAGCATTCTAATATTTATCTTTAATACTATATAATTTTTTAATGTTATCATGGTGCAAGTTTAATTTTTAAATAATCTCATCATATAATTGACATTAATCCATTTGTTGCAGGTCTTCAAACAAAGGATAAATTTGCATGTCCAGTTTGTGGTCCTAAGATGAAGTATCGTTATTCAAAAAGTTTAGGAAAGTTGGTGTTTGATGAGTGTATGCACCTCCTCCCTAAGAACCATAGGTATCGTACTACTGAAAAACATCTTTTCAATGGGAAAGAAGAGACTGGTTTAAAACCACGAAGAGTGACACCTCACATATGGAGGTTGGAATATAATAGAAATCGTCAAGGTACTCAATTTATTTATGTATAGTAGATCATGTAATGTTTTGAATGTTTATTTTAATCATTAAAATTATTTTACCGTATTTGATAATTATTTTTGTGTTTTCTTTTATGCTTCATGAAGGTCGTCATCATGAAGGTATTAATAATGGGCTTCCACGAGGAATGAAATGTTATCCCGCTCGATTCATAAGGTTTCCATGCTATGAGGAGATAAAAATATCTCATTTGTTTGATACAATGCATATCGAGAAGAATGTGACAGAAACGTTATGGCGAATCATAGATGGTAGGAGGGATAAAGAAAAAATTGTCAAAATTTGTACTGACATTTAGGAAGCCAATCATGCAATGTGAAGTGTGATCCGATATTCAAATAGTTCAGATGGAGTACTATACCGAAATAACCTTCCATGGTTATTAACAGAGCAACAAAGCAATGATGTAAAAGGGGTCATTCAAAGAATTAAATTTTCCACAGGTTTTGCTTCAAACATAAATAATATATTAACGAAGAAAGGTGAATTTGGTGGGGGTAAAAACACATGATTGGCATACCTTCATTAAGGTAATAATTTTGGTATACATATTTATATATATTGGCCTTATACATCCTTTAAATTTTTTTTTTTGTCTACTTTGGTCGAAACAAATAATGATTCATTTTTTTGTTACAGTATGTTCTACCACTATCTCTCCCAAACGACTTTGACAAAAATGTCAAACAAGTTATATATGATCTTGGAAAATACATGAGGTAAGTAGTTGTGATTTATATGCAAATTTTTCTTTCAAATTATTGTTGTACTTAATGACACGTGTTTTTCTTGTAATGTAATATATTATATTATGTTATGTTGAAACATGTTATTTTCTTGTGTCATGATCTCATGTAGATGGTTGTCATTGAAAGAAATCCATGAAGATGATATAAAGTATTGGAAGAGATAAATTCGTTGTCTAATGTGTGAAATGAAAAAGTATATACCTCCAACATTTTTCAATGCACAAGAACACTACCTCATACACCAAGTTGAGGAGATTGAAATTTGTGGACTTGTTCACACAAGGTCAATGTGGATGGTGGAGAGGTACTTGAAATCATTGAAGGCGTTGGTTAGACAAAGATCACATCCTGAGGGTTCTATGGTGGAGGGATATATGGTATATCAATCCATGGTGTATATTAGTCAGTATCTTCCTAAATTAGCAGTTCCAACTATGCATCAAAAAAATTGAGGATCAGGAGCATCTGTTGGGGAAAGGTAGAACGAAAAAAATTAGAGGTAATATATTAATAATTGTGGAGATTTATATTAATAATACATATAAAGTTTCATTTTTTGTGTATATGATCATACTGATTAATATATTAATATAATTTATTTCATAAATTATTAATATTTATAACCTGCATATTGGATGTTATAACTAATATTTAATATTGGTGAATTATGATTTTTTCATTCAGTTTCTCAAGAGTGGGATGCACTGCATTTATACATTGTAAATAATCTTAACTGGATGAATGTATGGATTGAAAGATGTAAACAACATAATGGAGGTAGTTTATCATGGAAACGACTATCTGAATTGGTTAGAGAAGCTTGTCGTAACAGAGATGGCAATGTTATGCAAAGGGAAATTGATTTAGCATATGGTTTGAAAGATGAAAAAGTAAGAAAATTCACCCATTTTATT
>ML778917.1:1660543-1672957 GCA_009831015.1 Picea engelmannii | reverse complement strand
GCCAATGTGAACAGTTCTTTTACTCAAATGTTCCAGGTGAGAGGGATTGGTCATTTGTTGTTAGATATGATCCAAGAGGAAGGCCAATTAAGTATACTCATTTACAGGAAGAAGATGATATTGAAGATCAAGAAGATGATTCACCAGATCAAACAAAGTCAGAAGATCATGCAGGGTCAACAGATGAAGAAGATGAAGAATATCATGATCCAAGTGTAGGAGACAATATTGCAATTCTTGATGATGACGTCGATGAAAATATGCTCGAAAATGACATTGTTGACGATGATGATATCGTCAATCCTTTCAACATCGTTTCTGAACCAGATGATGATACATATGTCGAGTTCAATGAGGAAGATCAAAATACAAAATAAGGATTATTACATAGATGTTGAGGTTGGATTAGGTACGTGACTATATAATATTTTAATTTGTATGAATTATTCTCTTAAAATAATTTACTTATAATGCCATGGGTTAATTACATGTTTTTAAGTTTTATGCGACGTTTTTATATCCTATGTTACATGTTGTTTAATTATTATGTGAAACCTGAAAATAGTTGCCAATATACTAAAGTACGTGGTAAACTAAAAATATCATTTACAAACACATAATTTCATGTACCTTCATTAATTTTTGTTTTGTAGTTTCTATGCATGAATCTTAAGAGGACATTTCTTTCGATTATTTTCTATTTTATAGATCGTGTATTGGATATCAATTGAGAGTGATGTGAGGGTAGGGGAGGGCCATATGAGATTCAACCTTCACATGGTTTCCCTTGTTCAATAGAGGATAAATTATTCTTGAAACCAAGAGAAGCTCTTTCATTTTTATACCATCATGATCGTATAACATGTCATCAATATTGTTGTCATAGTATTGCATCAATGAAGTTTCGATGAACGTGTTTGTCAATTCTATAGAATTTTTTTTGAAACCCTGTTTTTTTTTCAAAGTACACAAATTGGTTGATGCAAGTTTTAAGTTTGTAGTAGTCTTTCTTCATTTTTCTTTTAGGTTCTACATTAATGTATATACAATGTATCTGTGTCATAGTTGTGATGAAAAATCCCTCTTTTTCATTGATTTCTTAATCAACACCATAAAAATACTCCCTTGAAGTACTAGATGCGGGGACGTGTGTACTGTCGAACAAATTTTACAAGGAACAAGGAACATAAATTGTACTAGCACTAGACATGGGCAACAATGACTTGTGAATGGGGCCAACGTTGAACTTTTTTCAAATTATTTCTGTATGCACTGAAATTTGACATGGATAGACTATTCACATGCCTTAACGATATGGGAAGGTGTCTGGACTCAAATTTGATTCACACACCCACTTTCTTCCATCAATATATCATCATGTAAACCATAAACCCTATTTTTCATATGTTCTAGTAGATATGTTAATGATTCCTAATTTCATATTTGTATTTGACTTAAGGTACAAATAGCTTGCAAAGTATCAAATTTTAATTTCCAGTTGATAAACCAAATATGAAATGAATCCAAGCATCATTTGATATTGTTGCAAGAGAGACAAATGCAAATAAATAATCTTGCGACGAATTAGCTATACTATCAACGAAAAACATTCGTCGATAGTATAGCTAATTTGTCGCAAGAATGTGTCTTTGAATGGTGTTACGTGGATTTCAAGGAGTGTAGGGATTATATGGTGAAATGCAGTGTAGTCTATAAGAACAATATCTATGCCAAACCTCAAAATGGATAGTACCATATCTTGTTCATAAGACAAATATTATTTGTGTGTTTCCTTTGTGGTGGCTCAAGCCCTCAATACACATGATCCATGAAAATAAAATGTAACAATTTGACTATTGAATGAAAGTGATATGTCACCTATGGTTAAGGAAAGAACATAAGGTTCTTAGGTCCTATTTGAATCTTCTTATAATTGAGATTTGTTACATAGTCCTTGAAAAAAGACAAAAGACTTATGTAGTGGATATTTGGTCTTTGTGTGGGAAATTTTATGCCATTAGTATGTTTTGTACAAAAATAATGGATATTGGGGACTACACCATGGTCAAGGAATGAGGAACAAGGAACACTGAATGAAAATTGTACTAGGATTAGACATGGGAAATAATGACCTGTGAATGGGGCCAACGTTGAAATTTTTTCAAACTGTTTCTGTATGCACTAAAATTTGTCATGGATAGACTATTTGCATGCCTTAACGATATGGGAGGGTTTTTGGACTCAAATTTGACACACCCACTTTATTTCATAATTAATTCATCATGTAAACCATAAACCCTAATTTTCTTTCAAATTACACAAATTAGTTGACACAAGTTTTAAGTTTTCACCAGTCTTTGTTCATTTTTCTTTCAGGTTCTACATTAATGTATATACAATGTATATGTGTCATAGTTGTGATGAAAATCCCTCCTTTTCCCCGATTTCTTAATGAACACCATAAAAAAACTCCCTTGCAGTATTGGATGCAGGGGCATGTGTAATGTCGAATGAATTTTACAAGGAACAAGGAACAACAATTGTACCAGGACTAGACATGGGCAACATTGACATGTGAATGGGGCCAACATTGAAATTTTTTCAAACTATTTCTGTATCCACTGAAATTTGACATGGATAGACTAATCGCATGCCTTAACGATATGGGAGGGTTTCTAGACTCAAATTTTACACACACACCCACTTTATTCCATCATCAATTCATCATGTATATATTTGACCCTAATTTTCTTTCAAAGTACACAAATTGCTTGACGCAAGTTTTAAGTTTTCATCAGTATTTCTTCATTTTTCTTTCAGGTTCTACATTAATGTATATACAATGTATCTATGTCATAGTTGTGATGAAAAATCCCTCTTTTTCATTTATTTCTTAATCAACACCATAAAAATACTAGAGGTGGGTAACAGTGACATGTGAATGGGGCAACATTGAAATTTTTTCAAACTGTTTATGTATGCATTGAAATTTGACATGGATAGACTATTTGCATGCCTTAATGATATGAGAGGTTTTCTGGACTCAAATTTGACTAACACACCCACTTTCTTCCATCATCATATCATCATGTAAACCATAAACCCTAATTTTCATATGTTCTAGTAGATATGTTAATGATTCCTAATTTCATATTTGTATTTGACTCAAGGTACATCTCGCTTGCAAAGTATCAAATTTTAATTTCAAGTTTATAAACCAAATATGAAATGAATCCAAGCATCATTTGATATCATCGCAAGACAGACAAATGTAAATAATCTTGCAACGAATTAGCTATACTATCGATGAAAAACTTTCGTTGATAGTATAGCTAATTCGTCGCAAGAATGTGTCTTTGAATGATGTTACATGGTTTGCAAGGAGTGTAGGGATTATATGGTGCAATTTAGTGTATTCTATAAGAACAATCTCTATGCAAAACCTCAAAATGGATAGTACCATATCTTGTTCATAAGACAAATATTCTTTGTATGCTTCCTTTATGGTGGCTCAAGCCCTCAGTATATATGATGCATGAAAATGAAATGTAAAAATTTGACTATTGAATGATAGTGTTATGTCACCCATGGTTAAGGAAACAACATAAGGTTCTTAGGTCCTATTTTAATCTTCTTAGAATTGAGATTCGCTACATATTCCTTGAGAAAAGACAAAAGACTTATGTAGCAGATATTTGGTCTTTGTCTGGAACATTTTATGCCATTAATATGTTTTGTACAAAAATAATGGATATTGGGGATTACAACATGGTCAAGGAACAAGGAATAAGGAACAAGGAACAAGGAACGAGGAACAAGGAACAAGGAACATAAAATGTTCTAGGACTAGACATGGGCAATATTGACCTATGAATGGGGCCAACGTTGAAATTGTTTCAAACTGTTTCTGTATGCACTGAAATTTGTCATGGATATACTATTCACATGCCTTAACGATATGGGAGGGTTTATGAACTAAAATTTGACTCACACACCCACTTTCTTCCATAATCAATTCATCATGTGAAATATAAAACCTAATTTTCTTTCAAAGTACACAAATTGGTTGACACAAATTATAAGTTTTCATAAGTCTTTCTTCATTTTTCTTTCAGGTTCTACATTAATTTACATACAATTTATCTGTGTCATAGTTGTGATGAAAAATCCCTCATTTTCATTGATTTCTTAATCAACACCATAAAAATACTCCCTTTCAGTACTAGATGTGGGGACATGTGTACTGTTGAACGAATTTTACAAGGAAAAATGAACATAAATTGTACTAGGACTAGACACGGGAAACAGTGACCTGTGAATGTGGCCAATGTTGAAATTTTTTCAAACTGTTTCTATATGCATTGAAATTTGTCATGGATAGACTATTCACATGCCTTAATGATATGGGAGGGTTTTTGGACTCAAATTTGACTCACACACCCACTTTATTCCATCATCAATTCATCATGTAAACCATAAACCCTAATTTTCTTTCAAAGTACACAAATTGGTTGATGCAAGTTTTTAGTTTTCATCAGTCTTTCTTTATTTTTCTTTCAGGTTCTAGATTAATGTATATACAATGTATCTGTGTCATAGTTGTGATGAAAAATCCCTCTTTTTCGTTGATTTCTTAATCAATACCATACAAATTCTCCCTTACAGTACTAGATGTGGGGATGTGTGTACTATCGAACGAATTTTACAAGGAACAAGGAATGAAAATTGTACTAGGACTAGACACGGGCAATAGTGACCTATGAATGGGGCCAAGGTTGAAAGTTTTTCAAATTGTTTCTGTATACAGTGAAATGTTTCATGGATATACTATTCACATGCCTTAATGATATGGGAGGGTTTATGGATTCAAATTTGACTCACACACCCACTTTCTTCCATCATCAATTCATCATGTAAACCATAAACCCTAATTTTCTTTCGAAGTACACAAATTGGTTGACGTAAGTTTTAAGTTTTCATCAGTATTTCTAAATTTTTCTTTCAGGTTCTACATTAATGTATATACAATGTATCTGTGTCATAGCTGTAATTAAAAATCCCTCTTTTTCGTTGATTTCTTAATGAACACCATAAAAATACTCCCTTGCAATACTAGATGTGGGGACGTGTGTACTTTCGAATGAATTTTACAAGGAACAAGAAACATAAATTGTACTAGGACTAGACACGGGCAACGATGACCTGTGAATGTGGCCAACGTTGAAAGTTTTTCAAATAATTTCTGTATGCACTAAAATTTGTCATGGATAGACTATTTGCATGCCTTAACGATATGGGAGGGTTTCTGGACTCAAATTTGACTCACACAACCACTTTATTCCATCATCAATTGATCATCATGTAAACCATAAACCCTAATTTTCTTTCAAAGTACACAAATTGGTTGACGCAAGTTTTAAGTTTTCATCAGTCTTTCTTCATTTTTATTTTAGGTTTTACATTAATGTATATACAATGTATTCGTGTCATAGTTGTGATGAAAAATCCCTCTTTTTCGTTTATTTCTTAATCAACACCATAAAAATACTCCCTTGTAGTACTAGATGCAAGGATGTGTGTACTGTCGAACGAATTTTACAAGGAACAAGGAACAAGGAACAATGAACAAAAATTGTATGAGGACTAGACACAGACAACAATGACCTATGAATGGGGCTAATGTTGAATTTTTTTCAAACTGCTTCTTTATGCACTGAAATTTGACATGGATAGACTATTCGCATGAATTAATTATATGGGAGGGTTTCTGGACTCAAATTTGACTCACACACCCACTTTCTTCCATCATAAATTCATCATGTAAACCATAAAACCTAATTTTCTTTCAAAGTACACAAATTGGTTGACGCAAGTTTAAAGTTTTCATCAGTCTTTCTTCATTTTTCTTTCAGGTTCTACATTAATGTATATACAATGTATCCATGTCATAGTTGTGATGAAAAATCCCTCTTTTTCATTGAGTTCTTAATCAACACCATAAAAATACTAGACACGGGAAATAATGACATGTGAATGGGGCTAACGTTGAAATTTTTCCATACTGTTTCTGTATGCATTGAAATTTGACATGGATAGACTATTCACATGAGTTAATGATATGGGAGGGTTTCTGGACTCAAATTTGACTCACACACCCACTTTATTCCATCATCAATTGATCATCATGTAAACCATAAACCATAATTTTCTTTCAAAGTAAACAAATTGGTTGACGCAAGTTTTAAATTTTCATCAGTCTTTCTTCATTTTCTTTCAGGTTCTACATTAATGTATATACAATGTGTCTGTGTCATAGTTGTGATGAAAAATCGCTCTTTTTCATTGCTTTCTTAATCAACACCATAAAAATACTCCCTTGCAGTACTAGATGTGGGGACGTGTGTAATGTTGAACAAATTTCAAAAGGAACAAGGAATGGAAATTGTACTAGGAATAGACACAGGCAATAATGACCTGTGAATGGGGCCAACGTTGAAATTTTTTCAAAATATTTCTATATGCACTAAAATTTGACATGGATAGACTATTTGCATGCCTTAACGATATGGGAGGGTTTCTAGACTCAAATTTGACTCACACACCCACTTTATTCCATCATCAATTCATCAGGTAAACCATAAACCCTAATTTTCTTTCAAAGTGCACAAATTGGTTGACGCAATTTTTAAGTTTTCATCAGTGTTTCTTCATTTTTCTTTCAGGTTCTACATTAATGTATATACAATGTATCCGTGTCATAGATGTGATGAAAAATTCCTCTTTTTCGTTGATTTCTTAATCAACACCATAAAAATACTCCCTTGTAGTACTAGATGTAGGGACGCGTGTACTGTCGAACACATTTTACAAGGAACAAGGAACGAAAATTGTATGAGGACTAGACATAGGCAACAATGACCTGTGAATGGGGCCAACGTTGAATTTTTTTCAAACTGTTTCTTTATGCAATGAAATTTGACATGGACAGACTATTTGCATGACTTAATGATATGGGAGGGTTTCTGGACTCAAATTTGACTCACACACCCACTTTCTTCCATCATCAATTCATCATGTAAACCATTAAACCTAATTTTCTTTCAAAGTGAACAAATTGGTTGACGCAAGTTTTACGTTTTCATCAGTCTTTCTTCATTTTTCTTTCAGGTTCTACATTAATGTATATACAATGTATCTGTGTCATAGTTGTGATGAGAAATCCCTCTTTTTCGTTGATTTCTTAATCAACACCATAAAAATACTAGAGACGGGAAATAGTGACATGTGAATGGGGCCAATGTTGAAAATTTTCCAAACTGTTTCTGTATGCATTGAAATTTGACATGGATAGACTATTCACATGACTTAACGATATGGGAGGGTTTCTGGACTCAAATTTGACTCACACACCCACTTTATTCCATCATCAATTGATCATCATGTAAACCATAAACCCTAATTTCCTTTCAAAGTAAACCAATTGGTTGACACAAGTTTTAAGTTTTCATTAGTCTTTCTTCATTTTCTTTCAAGTTCTACATTAAAGTATATACAATGTGTCTGTGTCATATTTGTGATGAAAAATCACTCTTTTTCATTGATTTCTAATCAACACCATAAAAATACTCCCTTGCAGTACTAGATGTGGAGATGTGTGTAATGTCAAACAAATTTCAAAAGGAACAAGGAACGGAAATTGTACTAGGAATAGACACAGGCAACAGTGACCTGTGAATGGGGCCAACKTTGAATGTTTTTCAAAATATTTCTATATGCACTGAAATTTGACATGGATAGACTATTTGCATGCCTTAATGATATGGGAGGGTTTCTAGACTCAAATTTGACTCACACACCCACTTTCTTCCATCATCAATTCATCATGTAAACCATAAACCCTAATTTTCTTTCAAAGTACACAAATTGGTTGACGCAAGTTTTAATTTTTCATCAGTCTTTCTTCATTTTTGTTTTAGGTTCTACATTAATGTATATACAATGTATCTGTGTCATAGTTGTGATGAAAAATCCTTTTTTTTCATTGATTTCTTAATCAACACCATAAAAATACTCCCTTGTAGTACTAGATGCAGGGACATGTGTACTGTCGAATGAATTTTACAAGGAACAAGGAACGGAAATTGTATGAGGACTAGACACAGGCAATAGTGACCTGTGAATGGGGCCAACGTTGAATTTTTTTCAAACTGTTTCTTCATGCACTGAAATTTGACATGGATATACTATTCACATGCCTTAATGATATGGGAGGGTTTATGGACTCAAATTTGACTCACACACCCACTTTCTTCCATCATCAATTCATCATGTAAACCATAAAACCTAATTTTCTTTCAAAGTACACAAATTGGTTGACACAAGTTTTTAGTTTTCATCAGTCTTTCTTCATTTTTCTTTTAGGTTCTACATTAATGTATATATAATGTACCTATGTCATATTTGTGATGATAAATCCCTCTTTTTCATTGATTTCTTAATCAACACCATAAAAATACTAGACATGGGAAATCGTGACATGTGAATGGGGCCAACATTGAAATGTTTTCAAACTATTTCTGTATGCATTGAAATTTGACATGGATAGACTATTCACATTCCTTAACGATATGGGAGGGTTTTTGGACTCAAATTTGACTCACACACCCACTTTCTTCCATCATCATATCAACATGTAAACCATAAACCTTATTTTTCATATGTTCTAGTAGATATGTTAATGATTCCTAATTTCATATTTGTATTTGACTCAAGGTACAACTAGCTTGCAAAGTATCAAATTTTAATTTAAATTTGATAAACCAAATATGAAATGAATCCAAGAATCATTTTATATCGTCGCAAGAGAGACGAATGTAAATAATATTGTGAAGAATTAGATATACTATCGACGAAAAAAGTTCATCGATAGTATAGCTAATTTTTTGCAAGAATGTGTCTTTGAATGATGTTACATGGTTTACAAGGAGTGTAGGGATTATATGGTGCAATTTAGTGTATTCTATAAGAACAATCTCTATGCCAAACCTCAAAATGGATAGTACCATATCTTGTTCATAAGACAAATATTCTTTGTATGTTTCCTTTGTGGTGGCTCAAGCCCTCACACATGATGCATGACAATGAAATGTAACAATTTGACTATTGAATGATACTGTTATGTCACCCATGGTTAAGGAAAGAGCATAAGTTTCTTAGGTCCTATTTGAATCTTATTAGAATTGAGATTCGTTACATAGTCCTTGAAAAAATACAAAATACTTATGTAGTGGATATTTGGTCTTTGTGTGGGACATTTTATGCCATTAGTATGTTTTGTACAAAAATAATGGATCTTGGGGAATACACCATGGTCAAGGGACAAAAACAATTAGGACCTTAGGACCAAAACAAATCTTTTGAAGTTTAAGGGCCATGAAATAAGCCTCAAACAAACATGTAGAACCTTTGTAAGGTACAATTTTCCTTTGAGTGGGATATGGATGCCATAAGATTTTTTTCACACCACATATGGGAGTCAAGGATTATAACATCATTGAGGGAGGAAAATAAGGGCTTTATGTTGTAAACAAACATTTATTTTACTTAATGTCCAAGAAGAAGGGCTCCAATTTGGAATGTGGGAACCATTAATATATTTTTCATATCAAAATAAGAATGGATCTCCTAACCTATACCATGGCCAAGGGAGGAGAACAAATGCCTTAGGCCCTACACAAATTTATGATGATTAATGGCCATGAAAAAAGGCCTTAAAACGCCACACTAATCGTGTCTTTGGAATTTGTGGCCATTGGGTGGGATATGGACACCACTCACAAGTTTTATGCATCATGTAAGACACACGGGATCTTGTCCATGGTCAAGGAGTATGATAGGCCCTATTTGAATGTTGTAAGTATTAGGATTCATGTCGTAGTCCTCAAATAACCACACAAGACTTGTGTAGGGGATATTTATCCTATGTGGGGAATATTTGACACTATTAATATGTCTTATATAATAAGAATGGGTCTTTGGGCCTTAGGCCATAAATAAATATTTCTTGTGATAAATGGCCATGGAAAATGTCTTTGACTAGGAATATGGAAAAATTTAGTATGTTTTGAACAATAAGAATGGGTATTAGAATTACCTCCACCATGGCTAGGGGAGGAAAACGATATATTTAGGTCCTAGAGAAATCTTCTTAGTGTTGGAGTAACTTCACACAGACCTAGGATTTCTTTTTCCTAAGGTGTTTCCTTTTTTATTAGTCATAATTAGTCATTATCCAGTCTCCTATATTTTAGGAGATAATATTCCACCTGGAGACTATTCTCTTTCAATTAACACTTCAGTTTGACTAGTTGAGTTGAGTTTAGATGCTGCATTGGTTTTGTCACCATGAAACATTGGGATCATCACCATGATAATTCGAAATTGCCTTGGTATCATCACCAGAGTGGCGCATTAGCCTTGATTCCATGAGTTAACTTCTCACTACTCTCTGTTCAGTTAGTTAACTAAAGACTAGTTGACTAGTTAACTCAACTAGGTGGCAGTTCACTCTCGTAACTGCCTGAGAGACTAGAATAGGTGGCAGTTCACTCCCGTAACTACTGGTGTGTGTCCATATCACTCTAGACCAACACTATGGCACATTGGTTATCCTCAATTCGAACTCATTGAGTTATATAGAGTATATCATGTGTAAATTGTTCATTATTCACAACGGTTAATGAGAATTCTTTCTCTCCTTCTTCTTATTTCTCCTTTTCTCTCTGCAAATGTGTGTATTATTGTTTATCTATATCTATTCTGTCCAGGTTCAACACATTTACATGGTATCAGAGCTGACGGTCTGCTAAGAAAAATCTACACCAAAATGTTTTGCAGGTACAAAAGATTGAAGACAACAGAAAGATGGAATTCCAAAAAGAATTCATTTTTACACCTTACAACTATTTTGCATGGAAGGAGAAAATATCCATACATATCCGATCCAAAGGGTTGTATAGGTTAACCATGAATATAGATACAGATCCGACATCAGCCATAGAAAAATCCAAGTACTTAAATCGCATGGATGAGGCACTCAGAATAATTTGCAGTCTTATTTCTCTTGATCTCCTTTTTCATATATCTTCCTGTAAGACTCCCAATGAATCTTGGACCATATTGGAAGGGATCTTTGGAAAATAGGATGATATGAGGGGACACATGCTGGAGGTGGAATTGCTTACATTGGATCCAAAAAGCTTCGAGAATATCCAAGATTTCTTTACAAAATTCAAGGATTTACTGTCGCAACTCAAAGCTTGCGGGGTTAACAAATTGAAGGAGGAGAAACAAATGGTTATCACCATTCTCTCCAAATGATCCGTCAGGATTTTTTCGAAATGACTATGGTTGAGTTTTTAATTGCATGTATTTATTAACCATTGGGAGATTTTAATGAAAGAGCGAGAAAAGCAAATGCATTATACAGCCATAGACATATATAAAAATCTGAAATGCAATAAAGAACAGCAAACCATAATGCTCAGAGGTTGATAACGGAGTTCGGCAACTGTTCCTACGTCTCCGGGCCTTTTCTCTTGTGGGGGAGGTTTTTTTATTTCTTTTTGAAAGCTTATTAGTACATCTTTACAATGCCGAATGGTCTCTAGACTGATCTGGTCTTGTTCGCTCAGATCTCTGGAACCATGCACAACTTACGGCATCTGAATCGGATGTCCCGAGCTCTCAGAAATCGTCCGACARCATCTCCTCCTCAACGGTCTTCCTGCCTCAAACTGGCTTTGACTTGGCTTGCTTCAACATCTCTGCTCTGAAATTGCTCTCAAAAGCTCTGTAAATGGCCTCAACATGGCCTTGGTTAAATAGTTGGGGAGTTAGTTTTCCCTCTCCAACTTCCTCCACGAATTTAGGCTTTAAAAATGCCCAATAACCCTTAAAAAAGGATTAATTACATTAAATTTAACTAAAGTTGGTTAAAAAACCCACTTTTAGTTATATAATATAGTTTGAAATGGGCTTTAGCCCCCAAGGTTGGCGCGCGCTCCTTTGGTTTTGGTCACATGCATACCATGTGGCCACGCGCTAGCCCAAAGGGCTAAGCGCGGGCCACCTCCTTTTGCGCTAGCTCCGGGTTATATGGCAGTCGGGGCAGAACCGTGCGCTTGCAACCGTTTGTAACCAAATGTTAACCGACCGCGCATGTAACTGCTATGATAACCGCCGCACATTCATATGGTTATGTTTAAACAAAACATTCAATCCGTAAACTCTCGCGCCCAAACATAATACATGGACATATTACATGCATAGAATCGGGGTCGGGGCTAGCCCCGGCCCCATTTCCCCGCCATTTTACATAACATCCAATTTTAAAAGAATTTAAATTCGTCCACA
>ML778917.1:1633213-1654251 GCA_009831015.1 Picea engelmannii | reverse complement strand
GCTTTACTAGAGGTCACCCCAGTCACAGGTGTTATATTTAGAAAGTGACATTGAGCTAACAAGAGTTAACAACGATTTACTAGAGGTCACCCCAGTCATAGGTGTTATGTTCGGAAAGTGACATTGAGCTAACAAGAGTTAACAATGCTTTTAAGTCATTATGAGCTAAAATTAGAAGTCAACAATGAATTAGGGTTTCAACAGTGATTTAGGGTTTCAACATGATTTAGGGTTTTGGAAAACTATAAAGGAAGGGTCAGCGACCTAATTCATTATTATGAAAATTATGACTTGTCATTGAGGAGAAGAGGTGCATCTCAGGAGAGATAGTTCAGTGTATTCCAGGAGGAAGACACCAGTTGGCTGATTTCGGTGTTGAAAGACACACCCTAGTCACCGGGAAGATCATCCAGGTCTTTCATCATTCTTCAGTGCTCCCATATTCCAGGTATTATCTTTTAGTTGGTTATTTGTATTCCGGCTAAGATCCTTTTGTCTTTTGATCTAGACGAGTGTTGTTATTCAGTCGCAGTTGCTTATTTATATTCGAGCTAAGATCCTTTGTATGTTGATCTAGTCGAGTATTGTCAGTATTTAGCCACATTCGACCATTTTTGTAATCCACAGAGATATCATAATACAAAATTGCAATCCTTTGTCTCATTTGTTATTTGTATGATCATTTATATGTTGTAAACCTTTGATCCTACACACACATTAGCAACGTTTCCTAGACTAGCCAAGTCAGGAACATTACATGCACCTTTAGATCTGATCCACAGTGACCTCATTGGTCCTTTTCCGCATCCATCGATCAGAAAAGCGAGGTTTTTTCTCATTTTTGTTGAAATTTTTTCACATTTTACATGGATCTACTTTCTCAGGAAAAAATCCGAGGTCTTTCAACATCTCAAAGATTTCAAAGCCATGGTTGAGACACAATCTAAAAAGAAGATCAAAGTACTCCGAAATGATAATGGAGGAGAGTATGTAAATCATGAGATCCATAATATTTTCCATGAGGTAGCGATCCAGTTGCAACACACAATTCCTTATACTCCGCAACAAAACAGAGTTGTTGAGTGGAAAAACAAATCTATAAAGGAGATGGCATCTTGCATGCTGCATGAAAAGTCACTACCACAGAGACTATGGGCCAAATCACTTAGCTGTGCCACATACATCCAAAACATATCTTCTCATAGATATTTCAAGGATAAGACCCCCTACGAGGCTTGGAGTGGCCTCAAACTGGAAGTGGCCCACTTTCGCATTTTTGGTTCACGTGCATGGGACGGGATTCCATCTGAAAAGAGGAAGGTACTTGATCCATAGAGCACTGAGTGCATTTTTGTTGGATACCCTGCTGGTGTGAAGGGATATCGACTTATTGATATTTCCTCGGAGTGACTCATCATTGAGCGCAGTTTCCAATTTGAGGAAAGTCTCTCGCATGTACCTCCGCAGCCACATGTAGACACCTTGACTCTTCTACCTGTTCGAGATGATGAGCATGCACATGTTGATTCTTCTTCAGATGAGAGTTCTGATTCAGAGGACTCAGATGATTCAGATTCATATTCATTATAGTTGGATGCAGAATCAAAGATTCTAGATGTAGTTGCAGAGCTAGAGGAGAGGTCCAAGTGGGCACAGACTACTCTTCAGGATGCAGGGGATATTGTTGGTGATCCAACCAATACTAGGAGGACTCGATCTGATTTCGAGGACCCTCCTATTGCACTCACTGCCACTGAACCATTTCCCTCCAGGCATGTTTTCTCGTTTCAGTCTTTAGATCCACAGTCTTATGTCAAGGCTACTGGAAATCCCTTTTGGGAATCCACCATGCAATAGGAGTACAACTCCTTGCTCGAGAACCAGACTTGGGATTTGGTTCCCCTTCCTTCTGGGAGGAAACTTGTCAGATGAAGATGGGTCTATAGGACCAAGAGCGCAGTGGATGGACAGATCATCAGATACAAAGCCAGGCTTGTTTCCAAAGGATTTCAGTAGGTTCATGGTATTGACTATGATGAGACCTTCACTCCAGTAGTGAAGATGGATTCCATATGATAGGAACTTTCCATTGCAGCAGCCAAAGGATAGGAAGTCCATCATATGGATGTGAAGAATGCATTTATTCATGGTGATCTCTCTGAGGAGATCTATATGGAGCAACCCCAGGGATTTATGAAGGACTCATCTTTGGTATATCGACTGAAGAAGTCACTTTATGGCCTCAAGCAGGCTCCGAGGGCATGGTATGCCAAGATGGAATCCTACCTATTGTCACAGAACTTTGCACGTTGTAAATTAGACCTGAATTTCTACATGCTCAGGATGACTGATTCACTTCTACTTTTAGTTCTGTATGTCGATGATTTGTTGATCATCGGGTGCTCGAATTCAATGATTGTTGTAGTCAATATGATTCTACATGACAGGTTTTTGATGATGAACATGGGTCTGCTACACTTCTTCCTTGGACTTGAGATCAGTCAGGATGCATTAGGCATCAAATTTTCTTAGGCCAAGTATGCACGAGATCTCCTTGAGAGATTTCACATGACAGACTGCAAGTCTACTCCAACTCCTTTCCTATCAGGAGTCAAACTTGAGGATGGAGGGGAGACTCCATTGGTTGACAACACACTGTACAAACAACTAGTGGAGATCTTGTTGTATCTCACACACTCCAGTCCAGACCTATCCTATGCAGTTGGCACAGTTTCCAGGTTCATGCAGGAGCTACATGACCTACATTGGAAAGATGCAAAGAGTATACTTCGATACATACAGGGCACCATCACCTTTGGGATTCATTATGCAACAGACTCTACATTAGATCTCATCCGGTTTACTGATTTCGACTAGGCTGGCGATAACATTGATTGCAAGTCCACATCTAGTTACTCACTCAGTATTGGTTCCGGGACTATCTGTTGGTCGAGCAAGAAGCAAGCTGCCATTGCTCTATCTTCAGCCGAGGAAGAGTACAGAGGGTTAGTTAACATAACCATTCAGGCTATGTGGCTACAACATTTTCTCACTGAGTTGGGAATTCAGTTTCATTGGTCGAACATCATCTGGTGTGCCAACCGGAGCACTCTGAAGTTTTGCAGAGATCCAGTTTAGAGGCAGCGGACGAAGCACATTGAGATCCACATGCACTACATCTAGGACTTAGTACACGAGGGGATCATCGACTTGCATTTCTGTCCTTCAGCAGAATAGATGAAAAACATCTTCACCAAGACCTTCACTGAGCAAGAGTTCCATTCTTTGTGAAGTCGTCTTGGAGTGAAGGACACAGTTTCCTGGCAATTGTAGTTCTTATTTTTACATACACTATACCTTGAGGGGGGGGTTTTCCCATGAGGTTTTCCCTCTTTCCTCACTTTATTTTCAATGTATATTTTGTATTTGGGTACCTAACATGGCCTCGTTGTTGGGACCCATTCTTTATTTTCACCATAGTGATGTTCAGAGGAGGTGTTGGAGTAACTTCACACACACCTAGGATTTATTTTTCCTAAGATTTTTCCTTGTTTATTAGTAATAATTAGAATTATCTAGTATCCTATATTTTAGGAGAGAATATTCCACCTGGATACTATTCTCTTTCAGTTAACACTTCAGTTTGACTAGTTGAGTTGAGTTTAGATGCTGCATTGGTTTTGTCACCATGCAACATTGGGATCATCACCATGCTAATTCGACCTTGCCTTGGTATCATCACCAGAGTGGCGCATTAGACTTGATTCCCTGAGTTAACTCCTCACTACTGTCTGTTCATTCAGTTAACTGAAGACTAGTTGACTAGTTAACTCAACTAGGTGGCAGTGCACTCCCGTAACTACATGAGAGACTAGAATAGGTGGAAGTTCACTCCCGTAACTGTTGGTGTGTGTCCAGATCACTCTAGACCACCACTATGGTGCATTGGTTATCCTCAAGTAGAAATCATTTATTTATATAGAGTATCATGTGTAAATTGTTCATTATTCACAATGGTTAATGATAATTCTTTCTCTCCTTCTTCTTCTTTCTCCTTTTCTCTCTGCAAATGTGTGTATTATTGTTTAGCTAGGTCTATTCTGTGCAAGTTCAACACATTTACACTTAGGTTATTTACCATGGTCAGGGAATGAACATAAGGTGATTATTCCTTGTTTAAATATTCTCAGGAGAGAACTTCGTGATGTAGTCATACAAAAACTAGACAAGACCTATGGAGGGGATATTTCACCTTTGTGCGGTATCTTTAGCATCATTGATGTTTTTTTTTAAAGATTAAGAATGGATCTTAGGTACTATACCATGTTGAAGGGAGGAAAACAAGTAACTTGGATCCAAAATGAATCTTTTTGAGTTTAAGGGTCGTGCACTAGGCCTTGAACAACCATGTATATCCTTTCTAAATAATATTTAGCCTCTAAGTGGGATATGGGTTCCATTAGGAGTTTGTTCACACCACATATGGGATTAAAGGCGTATACCATCATTGAGGGATGAAAAAAAGTGCCTTAGGCCCTAAACAAAGATTTCATGTGTTTAATGGCCATGAACAAGGCCTCTAACTAGGAATATGGGCAACATTAGTATGTTTTTAACAATAAGAATGGGTCATAAGAACTCTACCATGACTAGAGAGGAAAAAAAGGGCCTTAGGTCCTAAACATATTTTCTTTGGCTCATTGACCATTAACAAGGCCTCAAACCACCACATCTATCCTATTTAATAGACTATGGTGCTTGGGTGGGATATGGGTGTCATTAACAATTCAAGGGCCATGAACTAGGCCTCAAATAACCATACAGATCTTATTTAAGAAATATTTGACCTTCCGGTGGTATATGGGTGTCATTAGGAATTTTTTTGAACCATATATGTAATTCAAGGTTTGTATCATCACTAATTAGGGAGGCTATCCCCTTGAAGTGGCTTCATTTTCAACAACTCTTTATCATTATCAAGGAATGGAGCTATTTTTTTCTATTCTTATGTTATTTGTGGACTTTGGTTCATAACAACAAGGGTGTCCAGTATCCCCTCTTCTATTCGTATTGGTATCCAAAGGACTAAGAAGGATCATTAAATCATACAACAAAATGGGAAAATAAAAGAACTAAAATTAGGTAGGAATATTTTTCTTTCCCATGTGATGTTTTTAGATGTTGTCCTCTTATTTGGAGTTGGTTCTATTACGAAAACTTCTTGTATTAAAGAATCACTTTTTCTTTATTGAATCTATAGGTAAGGAAGTAAACATGCATAGATATTATGTTTCTTTTAATGGTTTGACTTATAGACAGAAAATAGAGGTGGTCTAAATTTTACCTTTTCAAGTATTTTATTTTAGATAATGGTTCAAATACCTTGGCTTCACACTAAAATCCAATGGATATGTCTCTAGGGATTGGACCCAACTATATGAAAAAATAGATATCAGAAAAATATTCAGATGGTGTTGTTGTTAGTTATTTATGGTGGGTGGTTAATTCTCATAACATTAGCATTGCTTAGCATACATTCCAATTGGTATACTAGAGGAAAGAAGAGGAAAATGTTTCATTTTTTCTAGAAGGGAAGAAAGGAAATGAGGATTCCCTTAGTAAAATGGATAAGAATTGAAAAACCAAAATCCCTTGGAGGTTAGGAATTAAAAAAAAATAATCACTTTGAAACAACCTTGGTATCAAACAACCTTGGCACCCATATCCCACTGGAAGTTCAAATATCTCTTAAATATGTTCTTTCCCTGACCATGGACAAGACCTAAGTTCCATACATGGTGTGAAAATTTTTTGAATGGAACCCATATCCCACCCAAGCACCATATAAGTCTATTAAATAGGATAGATGTGGTGGATTGAGTCCTTGTTAATCGCCAATGAGACAAAGAAAATATGTTTAGGACCTAAGGCCCTTTTTTTCCTCTCTAGTCATGGTACACACCTTGAGACCTATTCTTATTATGAAAATGTATCAATGGTTCCAAAGATACCCTACGTCATAGATCTTGTGTGGTTGTTTAAGGACTAAATCACAAATTTCGGTCTTGATAAGATTCAAATAGGGCCTAAGCACCTTATGTTCTTTGTTATACATTATGCCCAAAACTTGTGAATGGTGACCATGATATCCCACCCAAATTCCATATATCCCTTAGAAACATGCCATATATCCATATATCCCTTATGAAAGTTCTCAAATTCAAGGGCCATGAAATAGGCCTCAAATAACCATGTAGATATTATTTAAGAGATATTTGACCTTCCAGTGGGATATGGGTTCCATTAGGAATTGTTTTGCACCATATATGTAATTCAAGGTTTATATCATCACCAAAGGAAGAAAATAAGGGCCTTCTTCCCTAACTGAAGCTTTTTTATGCTTAATGGCCAAGCTTGTTAAACAAATTCAATTTTTTAAGCAATAGAAATATTAAATTATTAAATTTAAGTGGTATACGTTTAGTAAACAATATTTAAAATTTCATAAATTAAGTAGTTTAGATCCTTCTTAAATTCCAAATTTCATAAAGGTGAAGATGACTCCCTCACCCTGACATGTAAAAATCCCTCTCCCTGACATGTTTCAAAATGAAATCTTTAGCACTAAAAAATTCTTGTAAGGGAAGAGGACTTATTTTCCTTATTTGGGCATGGTAAAGGCATATAAACACATCCATTTTGCAAAAAACCACCTAATGGCACCTGGAAGACCACTCCAAGGTAAAAGAACCCATAAAGAGGGCATGTTCCATGGTTGGAGGCCTTGTTCACAACACATGATCCCTAGACGGTTTATTTTCCATCATAAAGATACTATTTACCAATTATGATCATGGTCAATGCCTTGAGATTTGTCTTTAGTGAGGAAAACATCTTAATGGAAACCATATCCACCTTCCAGGAAAAGGACCCCCTAGTGAGGGTTCATGTCATAGCTCTAGGTGTTGTTACTTATACAAATTTGATGCCAAGGGCCCCTTAGAGAGGGATTGTGTTGTGGTTTCTAGGTGTTTTTCATGATGATTGAGCCTAAGAAGTGACATTTAGGACCCTTATATTTGTTGATTAAGGTTGGTTTTCATTGATGTCAACACTTGAAGAAAGCCCTGTAGAAAAAAGGTTGGGCAATGGACCCAAGATTGTTTGATGTAAATATGACTCATTATTTTCTTGTCATGGTTGATAATAAGTAGAAATGGATGAACTCCAAAGTGGTCCCCTTATGGTGAAAGCCCTCACGGGAAGACGCTTTGCGGTTTGAGTTATCCTAGAAGTATGGTTAGAGAACCCATGCTTATTTGTGTAATAATGAGATGAATGATAGTGAATTTTTTAGTGAAACTATCCTAGATGGATAGTGCTTGTCATGCCATTTTCGGTGGTATGTGGAACGTCACATAAAGCCTCACAGTTAGAGAGTTATGGCCATGAGAAGTTGGAGAACCTAGGTTTGGGTAATGGACCCAAGTTTGTTTGATGGATAAAAGTATGAGTTTTGATATATTTTCAGGTAATACTATTCTATATGGATATTAAATGTCATTCCATTTCTGGTGGTATGTGGAAAGTCACATAACTCCTCACGGTTTGAGAGTTATAGCCTTACGAAGTTGGAGGACCCTCATATGTCATCTAGAAGTCCCAAAAGGTCAAAGTAGTCAAAGTGGTTTAAGATATTTTAAAAGGTAAATAATAAAGCTAAGTGATGAGTGTACTATAATTCAAAGTGAATACAAAATGAATTAATTCAATAATAAATTTAATGGAGAAATTAGAAGTGGGTTAACCCTAAAATAAGGAAAGTTGGCAAAGTGACCTAGAAGATGTTTTCAAGGAAGCTACTTGGAGAGTATAAATAAGAAGCAAGGCTCTCTCATTTAAGATAAACATGAGAATATTGAATACCTATAGGTGTTTGAGGTAACCACATGATATCTAATCTGAATTTCTGAGGAAAGTGAAGAAAAGAAGGCCAAAATTCAAGGAAGGATAAATTCTTTTGATGATGCTTTATAAGGTATGTTTTTTTTCAGGTCATCTCCCAATTTTCACAATAATTTTTTTTATAGAATGATTCAGACCATGAAATTGATATGAATTTGAGGAAACATATCCAAGTATATGTGGTAAACAATTCAGCTTGTGGGTCATTGTATTTTTGGACTTACACTTTGTGGAAAATAAGGTTTGTGGCTAGTCCCGAAACTAGTCAAAAATAGGTGTTTCGGGTACAAACACCATAACTTCTTTAGAAAAGATCTGAATTCAGTAAGAACAAATGTTTTAGTTAGAGTACTGTCTTTAGTTTTTTTTGTAACAGTTTCATATCAATTCAACAAATATTCCGTTCGGGGCATGCTCTACAAGGTCTCTCTCTAGAATAAGACAAAATTCAGCAAGGTATGCCATTTTTGTTATAAATCATTTTCTGGGAGGTTCCAAGTAGTGAATCCTGGAGGAATTGCATAAAACACACTAAATAACATTATGTATCAGTTTCATATCTTTATTCATTACATGTACAAATTTATGATTATTTCAAGTTAGGGTTGTTGACTAATCCAAAACTAGTCATGTGAAACTAAAGAAAAGTTTGATGAAAATGATAGTCTCTTGTTGTTAAAATTAAGGAAGGTTTGTAGGTATGTGATGATATACAATAGGTATATTATAGTGTTACAAATTATATTTGGATGATGAAATTGATGAGGGAATTTGGTTGAGGTACATGTCGAGTACATGGTTGAGACAAGTAGTTGATGAGTTGGCACATACATGAGGTGTATAGTTGATGATATTGGTACATATTGATGAGTCATAGTTGATGAGTAGTTGATACATGATTAGTACATACTTGGTACATGGTTGGAGGCACTTGTTAGTAGTATTGTTGACACATGGTTTATGTATGATGTAGCATACTTGTATTATTAGAAGCACACATTGATCTTGGTGATGATTATGAGTTGTTGTGTTATACTTGTTTGATGCACATATTTGAGAGTTGTCTTGGTGATTGATCTTGGTGAGTAGATATGATTTGGTTGATAACATTGATGAGATAGGTTGTTGTGATAGTTTGTTTGGAAAATTTGTTGTGACAGGTTATTTGTACAGGTTTGGTGCATGGTTGATGCACGTTTTCATGGTACAGGTTGAGGTACAGGTTGTTGAATGGTTGGTGCACTTTTTTATGGTACAGGTTGATTTCAGGTTGTTTGGTACAGAGTGGTGCATGGTTGATGCACTTTTTTATGGTATAGGTTGATTACAGTTTGAGGTACAGGTTGATGCATGGTTCAGGTTATTGGTACAGGTTATTTGGTGCAGGTTGATTGGTACATGTTTACAACAGTATATCTCACAGTGATAGTGTGACAATGGTTCCATAATTCTATTTATACATCAGGGTGGTTGGACAGGGCAAGGACAGGTGGTTGTAGCCACCTTTCGGTTGTAGCCGGAGAACATAGGGGGTTGTAGCCTCCTTCTGGTTGTAGCCAGAGAATTGGGGATTTTGAGCTTCCATCAGGTTGTAGCCCGAGAAACTAGGGGGTTGGAGCCTCCTTCCAGTTGCAATTGGAAAAGAAAGGAACTTGGTGCTTCCAATGAATGTAATTATTCAAGACATATAATATAAAGCATTATGTGGTTTTCTCTTGCTTTGGGTTTCCACGTAAAACACTGGTGTACTGTGTATGTGTATGCTTGTTCATTTGTTCATTTCTTATTTACTCTGTAGCTATTGGATGATAATGATACATTGATATAACGCTTGGATTATATGGTTAAAAAGGATTAAATTGCTCTATTACTGATTCACCCCCCCTCTTAGTAATCCAACAATTGGTATCAGAGAAGGTTCCTTCAAGAAACAATTTAACCACTGGAAGGAGATAATGGAGTACAAATGTTTAATGGTCAGAATGGTTTTAAGTATGAGATGTGGAACATAAGGATGAAAGTATTTTTACAGGCAAAAGGATATAGTATTTGGCTATCAGTTGTTATAGGATATGATAGTTCAAAAAGGGCAAAGACTGCAACCAAGAAGGAATTGAGGAAGAATAACAAAATAGAAATGGATTTTATCTGGGAAGGATTACCTAATTTGGTAAGAGAAAAGGTTGGTAAATGTTCATCAACAAAATAACTTTGGGATAAGTTACATGACATATATTCTTCACCCATCACAGATTCAGAAAATGTCAAAGAAGATGAAGATACAAATCAAGAAGAATTATGTTCACCATGTCAAGCAGATTCAAAAGATGAAGAGTACATAATCACCAAAGGAATGTTGTTTTGTTTTAATTGTGAAAAGCATGGACATATTGAAATATAATGCCATGAAGGAAATGAGAAATAAAAACTAATTGAAAAGGAAGACAATTATAAAGAAGAATTGATTAGTTCTTTAGATGAATTAAGAGAGGAAAACAATTCACTCAAGAAAGAATTGATGAAACAAAAGGAAAGTGTTCACATTTTTTAAGAAGCCCAACAGGTCATCGAGAACTTAAGAACTCAGCTAGAAGAAGCTAGAAAGATCAAAGAAAATCTTGAATATCGAAAGAAGTGTTTGGAAACCAACATAACAGCACAGAAGAAAGAAGCAGGAATGAGAGAGAAGATATTGACATATAATATTAAGGAAATAACTAATGATCTAAATCCGCTTGAGGCATATTTTGGTCAAGAAGAGAAAGGACTTGAAGAATAAATAATCACATTAAAAATTCATCTTAAAGAAGCGAAAAGAACAGAAGAAGTCATGAAGTCTCAGATAATGAAGAAAGAAGAAGAGTCGGTTGAGAAGATTGAATAAGTTGTCACATTGAGAAGTAAAGTTGTCAAGCTCAACAAGAATGTTGAAGAGACAGAAACATCCACATCATTTATAGAGAATGAAGAGAAGCACTCTAGGTTTCTATAAAAGAAGAATGAAGAAAATAGAAAGAGTTATGCAGAAGTACTCAAAGGAATGAATCATGGTCAACGAGAATCTAAGAAAACTATTGAAGATACATCTTGAAGAAGACCATCCATGTTCAAGTCACAAAGAAGCTTCAATCATGATCATGATCAGTCAAGGCAAAAATTCAGAAGGACTACACCGCAAAGAAGATCATTCACTCTTTATGGTCATTTTTTTTATTGTACTAAATTTGGACATAAGGTTGCATATTGCATGGATTATAAAAGAAATGTTCAAGAAAGAAGTGCCTATGTGGACGCACATAACATTGAGTGTTACAAATGTCATAACTATGGACACATAGCTAGTGATTGTAGAAGCACGATTGATACTTCCATGAAAGAGAATACCAATATCAGATATAATAAAGTATGGATAAGAAAACAAGAAGAAGAGGTGAACAAAGACCAGGTACCAAAGATCGCAAGATTGACAATAAAAAGAGATGAAGAAAATTCTGCAGAGAAAAATAAAGATGTCAGATACAAAAAGGTTTGGAAAATAATTGAAAGAAATAAAGGATAGGTAAATAAGTAACAGGTTCAAGAGATTGTACTTTTAGGCATTGTAGTGAAAGATGAATCCACAGACAGAAAGATAGAATTCAAAGCTCATAGAGATAATGAATCTACCAATCAAGATGATGATGAATCTACCAATGAAAATGATGATGAATACACATCAGAGTAGGAATTGTTCCGAGCCATCCGGCTTAGAGACTCCCAAGTAATATGAATATTATACATGGGGAGACTATGCGATAATTGTGATCGACCAAAGAACCATCCTTCGAACAACTTGTAGAGTTTGAGAAGACAGATTCAGAGAATCAATTAGTAGAAGTATAGCTTGATAGATTAATCAATACTTCATGATAATATAATGATAAATGTGTTAGCATTATGGATAGTTGTGCAAGTAGAGTCTTGGATAGTATGGACATAGATGGATTCATAAGAACACTTAGCAGGTTTGGACAGATATATGATAGTGGATGGGAGCATGGATTCATAGATTGGTTCAAAGAGTGGTTCAGAGACAAAGAAATATGATCATAATGGATTATAATTACATAGGAAATGACTCGAACAATGCTAATGGATTCCAATTTGACAGATAGTTTTTGGACACATGGAGTGCATGCATCAGTTCACATTCAAAACATAGTAATGGTCAGAAACAAAAATGACAAAAATCCCTACGAACTATGGAAAGGAAGCACAAACAACAACCTATTCATCAAGGTAACTCAATGTAATATTTTATTAATTGAAATTTATGTCGATGATATTATTTTTGGTAGTGATGATGACAGGCTAAGCCATAAATTTGCAAACGATATGAAGAATGAATTTGAAATTCCATTACTTGGAGAACTATCCTTCTGTTTGGGACTTCAGATACATCAAAGCAATAGAGGAATTTTTATTTCTCAAACCAAGTATATCATAGAAATGATAGATAGGATTGGAATGGAAGATTGCAAACAAGTTATCACTCCCATGAAAACCAGTTGCAAGTTAAGAAAAGATGATGATTCAAAGTCTACAAATATGAGGCAATACAGGTCAATGATTGGCAGACTAATATATGTGACAACATCCAGACCATATGTAATGCAAGAAGTTGGATAGGTGGCACGATTTCAAGTAGCACCAAACAAATCACTTGTATTAGCAGTGAAGAGGATTTTTAGATATCTCAAAGGAAAAAAAGTGTTTCGATTATGGTATCCAAAAGGAAAGGATCTATCACTTATTGCCTACATAGATGCAGATTGGGCAGGTTGTATTGATGACTGACGAAGCACCAGTGGAGAAACATTCTACTTGGGTGAGTTTTTAGTATCATGGCTAAGAAAGAAACAATCATCAGTATCTTTCTCTACAGCTGAGACAAAGTATATTGCAACAACATCATGTTGTACACAGGTTCATTGGATGAAACAAACTCTGATAGATATATAGGTTGAGTATGATGATCCCATTCCAATCTATTATGATAATACAAGCACCATCAGTATCTCAAAGAACCCCGTGATGCACTCCAAGACAAAGCACATTCCAATCAAGTATCACTTTCTACGGGAACAAGTTGCAGAAAAGAACATCAGAGTTGAGTATGTGGGCACAAAAGAACAAGTGGTAGGCATCTTTACAAAACCACTTCCACGAGAAGCCTTTGAGTATCTTTGCCAGAGACTCAGAGTTATTTCTACTCCAAAATGAATGATTTTGAATGATTATCTTATATGTCTTAGATGTAAACGAGGAAGCACTATAAATAGGACAAAAGAGGGTAGATTTATCAGATGAAAGGTAAATGCTTGGAGAGAGAGCATAGAGGCATGTTTCCAAGGGGAGCGATTGTCAGAAGGGAAGAATGAGAAATATGACTTCAGAGTGATACCCTTTGTCAAAGGGGGACATATTAATCATATGAAGGGAAAGAGAGTAATTAGAGGATTATAAACACAAAGAAAAATGAAAGGCATGTAGAAAGGGGGAGCAACCCCAAGGATAGTTCAGTCAAGGGGAGAAACCCCGAATGGAAAGATAACTTTTCCATTGGTGACAAAGGGGGATATATTTATCATATGAAGAGGACACAAGTAGAGGACATAGGCATGGTTCTAGGGGGAGCATGAATGATATGATTTCAGTATTGCATCAGAGTGTTGCCATCAATGCCAAAGGGGGAGATTGTTGATTAAGGTTGGTTATCATTGATGTCAAACATTGAAGAAAGCCCCGTAAAACAAAGGTTGGGTAATGGACCCAAGATTGTTTGATGTAAAGATTACACGTTATTTTATTTTCATGGTTGATAATAACTAGAAATGGATGAACTCCAAAGTGGTCCCCTTATGGTGAAATCCCTCACGGGGAGACACTTTGCAGATTGAGTTATCCTAGAAGTATGGTTAGAGAACCCATGCTTATTTGTGGAATAATGATATGAACGCCAGTGAATTTTTTAGTGAAACTATCCTATACGGATAGTTCTTGTCATGCCATTTCCAGTGGTATGTGGAACGTCACATAACTCCTCACAGTTAGAGAGTTATGACCATGAGAAGTTGGAGAACCCAGGTTTGGGTAATGGACCCAAGTTTGTTTGATGGATAACGATATGAGTTATGATATATTTTTATGTAATACTATTCTATATGAATATTACATTTCATTCCATTTCTGGTGGTATGTGGAACGTCACATAACTCCTCATGGTTTGAGAGTTATGGCCTTACGAAGTTGGAGGACCCTCATATGTCATCTAGAAGCCCCAAAAGGTCAAAGTAGTCAAAGTGGTTTAAGAGATTTTAAAAGGTAAATAATAAAGTGAAGTGATGAGTGTACTATTATTAAAAGTGAATACAAAATAAAATAAATTCAATAACAAATTTAATGGAGAAATTAGAAGTGGGTTAACCCTAAAATAAGGAAAGTTGGCAAAGTGACCTAGAAGATGTTTTTAAGGAAGCTATTTGGAGAGTATAAATAAGAGGAAATACTCTCTCATTTAAGACACACTTGAGCATATTGAATACCTATAGGTGTTTGAGGTAACCGAAGGATATCTAAGATAAATTTCAGAGGAAAGTGAAGAAGAGAAGGTCAGAATTCAAGGAAGGACAATTTTTTTTGATGATGCTTTCTAAGATATGTTTTTTTCAGGCCATCTCACCATTTTTGCAATAAATTTGTTTCTAGAATGATTCTGACCGTGAAATTGCTATGAAATTATGGAAACATATCCAAGTATATGTGGTAAAAAATTCATCTTGTGGGTCGTTGTATTTTTGGCATTACACTCCGTGGAAAATAGGGTTTGTGGCTAGTCCTGAAACTAGTCAAAAACAAGTGTTTCATGTAAAAACGTCATAAATTCTTCATAACAGATCCAAATTATGTAATACCACATGTATTGGTTAGAGTACAATATTTAGTATTCTGTTTAAAAGTTTCATATCAATTCAACAAATATTCTGTTCGGGGCATCCTCTACAAGGTCGCTCTCTAGAATAAGACAAAATTCAACAAGGTATGCCATTTTTGTTATAACTCCTTTTCTGGGAGGTTACAAGTAGTGAAACCTGGAGGAATTGCATAAAACACATTGAATAACATTTTGTATCATTTTCATATCTTTATTCATTACAGGTACAAAGTTATGCTTATTTCAGGTTAGAGTTGTTGACTAATCCAAAACTAGTCATGTGAGACTAAAGAAAAGTTTGATGAAAATGCTAGTCTCTTGTTGTTAAAGTTAAGCAATGTTTGTAGGTATGTGATGATATACACTAGGTCTATTACAGAGTTACAAATTATATTTGGATGATGAAATTGATGAGTGCATTTGGTTGAGGCACATGTGGGGTACATGGTTGAGATAAGTAGTTGATGAGTTGGCACATACATGAGGTGTATAGTTGATGATATTGGTACATCTTGATGAGTCATAGTTGATGATTAGTTTATACATGATTGGTACATACTTGGTACATGGTTGGAGGAACTTGTTAGTAGTATTGTTGATACATGGTTTATGGATGATGTAGCATACTTGTATTATTAGAAGCACACATTGATCTTGGTGATGATTTTGAGTTGTTGTGTTATACTTGGGTGATGCACATATTTGAGAGTTGTCTTGATATTGATCTTGGTGATTATATCTTATTTGATTGATAACATTGATGAGACAGGTTGTTGTGATAGGTTGTTTGGACAAGTTGTTGTGACAGGTTATTTGTACAGGTTTGGTGCATGGTTGATGCACTTGTTCATGGTACATGTTGATCTACAAGTTGTTGCATGGTCGATGCACTTGTTTACGGTATAGGTTGATTACAGTTTGTTTGGTATAGGGTGGTGCATGGTTGATGCACTTTTTTATGGTACAGGTTCATTACAGTTTGAGGTACAGGTTGATGCATGGTTCAGGTTATTGGTATAGGTTATTTGGTGGAGGTTGATTGGTACATGTTTACAACAATATATCTCACAGTGATAGTGTGATAATGGCTCCATCATTCTACTTATACATCAGGGTGGTTGGATGGGGCAAGGATAGGTGGTTGTAGCCACCTTCTGGTTGTAGCCGGAGAACATAGGGGGTTGTAGCCTCCTTCTGGTTGTAGCCATAGAATTGGGGAGTTGGAGCTTCCCTCAGGTTGTAGCCTGAGAAACTAGGGGGTTGAAGCCTCCTTCCAGTTGCATATGGAAAACAAAGGAAGTTGGTGGTTCCAATGAATGTAATTATTCAATACATATAAGATAAAGAATTACGTGGTTTTCTCCCAATTTGGGTTTCCACGTAAAACACTGGTGTACTGTGTATGTGTATGATTGTTCATTTGTTAATTTCTTATTTACTCTGCAACTATTGTATGATAATGATACATTGATATAACACTTGGTTTATATGGTTAAAAAGGATTAAATTTCTCTATTACTGATTCACCCCCCCTCTTAGTAATCCAACAATTAGTATCAGAGTAGGTTCCTTCAGGAAACAATTTAACCACTGGAAGGAGATAATGTATTATTCTGAGAATGGAGTACAAATGTTTAATGGTTAGAATGGTTTTAAGTATGAGATGAGCATAAGGACAAAAGTATTTTTACAAGGACAAGGATATTATATTTGGCTATCAGTTGTTATAGAATATGATAGTTCAAAAATGGAAAATACTGCAACCAAGAAGGAATTGAGGAAGAATAACAAAATAACAATGGATTTCATCTGGGAAGGATTACCTAATCCGGTAAGAGAAAAGGTTGGTAAATGTTCATCAGAAAATAACTTTGGGATAAGTTACATGACATATATTCTTCACCCATCACAGATTCAGAAAATGTCAAAGAATATGAAGATACAAATCAAGAAGAATTATGTTCACCATGTCAAGTAGATTTAGAAGATGAAGAGTACATAATCACCAGAGGTATGTTGTTTTGTTTTAATTGTGAAAAACGTGGACATCTTGAAATAGAATTCCATGAAGGAAATGAGAAAGAAAAACTAATTGAAAAGGAAGACAATTATAAAGAAGAATTGTTTAGTTCTTTAGATGAACTAAGAGAAGAAAACAATTCACTCAAGAAAGAATTGATGAAACAAAAGGAAAGTGTTCACATTTTTTAAGAATCCCAACAGGTCATTGAGAACTTAAGAACTTAGCTAGAAGAAGCCAGAAAGATCACAGAAAATCTTGAATATCAAAAGCAGTGTTTGGAAACAAACATAGCAGCACAGAAGGAAGAAGCAGAAATGAGAGAGAAGATATTGACAGATCATCTTAAGGAAAGAACTAATGATCTAAACTGGCTTGAGGCAAAGTTTGGTCAAGAAGAGAAAGGACTTGAAGAAGAAATAATCACATTAAAAATTCAGCTTAAAGAAGAGAAAAGAACATAAGAAGTCATGAAGTCTTAGATAATGAAGAAAGAAGAGGAGGTTGAGAAGCTTGAATAATAAGTTGTCACATTGAGAAGTAAAATTTTCAAGATCAACAAGAACGTTGAAGAGATAGAAACATCCACATCAGTTATAGAGAATGAAGAGAAGCACTCTAGGTTGCTAGAAAAGAAGAATGAAGAAAATAGAAAGAGTTATGCAGAAGTAATCAAAGAAAGGAATCATGGTCAACCAGAATATAAGAAAACTATTGAAGATACATATTCAAGAAGACCATCCATGTTCAAGCCACAAAGAATATTCAATCATGATCATGATCAGTCAAGGAAAAAATTCAGAAGGACTACGCCACAAAGAAGATCATTCACTCCTAGGTATGCAATTTTATTTTATGGTCATTGTTTTTATTGTACTAACTTTGGACATAAGGTTTCTGATTGCAAGGATTATAAAAGAAATGTTCAAGAAAGAAGTGCCTATGTGGTCGCACATAACATTGAGTGTTACAAATGTCATAACTATGGACACATAGCTAGTGATTGTAGAAGCATGATTGATACTTCTATGAAAGAGAATACCGTTATCAGATATAAGAAAGTATGGATAAGAAAACAAGAAGAAGAGGTGAACAAAGACCAGGTACCAGAGATCACAAGATTAGCAATAAAAAGAGATGAAGAAAATTCTACAGAGAAAAATAAATATGTCAGATACAGAGAGGTTTGGAAAATAACTGAAAGAAAGGAAGGACAGGTAAATAAGGAACAAGTTCGTGAGATTGTACTTTCAGAGATTCTAGTGAAAGATGAATCCACAGATAGAAATAAAGAAGTCAGATCTCAGTGAGATAATGAATCTACCAATGAAGATGATGATGAATCTACCAGTGAAAATGATGATGAATACACATTAGAGCAAGAATTGTTCTGGGCCATCCGACTTAGAGACTCCCAAGTAATATGGATATTAGACAGGGGGAGTCTATGCGATAGTTGTGGTATAACAAAGAACCATCCTTCGAGAAACTTGCAGAGTTTGAGAAGACAGATTCAGAGAAATCAGTTAGTAGAAGTACATTTTGATAGATTAATCAAGACTCCATGATAGTATAGTGATAAATGTGATAGCATTATGGACAGTTGCACAAGTAGAGTCTTGGACAGTATGGACAGAGATGGATTCATAAGAACAGTTAGCAGGTTTGGAAAAATATATGATAGTGGACGAGAGCATGGATTAAAATATTGGTTTAGAGAGTGGTTCAAAGACAAAGAAACATGATCATAATGGATGATAATTACACAGGAAATGACTCGAACAATGCTAATGGATTCCAACTTGACAGATATTTTTTGGACACATGGAGTGCATACATAAGTTCACATTCAAAACAGAGTAATGGTCAGAAACAACAATGAAAAAACTCCCTACAAACTATGGAAAGGAAGCACAGACAACAACCTCTTCATCAAGGTAACTCAAGGTAATATTTTATTAATTGAAATTTATGTTGATGATATTATTTTTGGTAGTGATGATGACAGGTTAAGCCAGAAATTTGCAAAGGATATGAAAAATGAATTTGAAATGTCATTACTTGGAGAACAATCCTTCTTTCTAGGACTTCAGGTATGTAAAAGAAGCCAAGGAATTTTTATTTCTCAAACCAAGTATTTAAGAGAAATGCTAAAGAGGTTCGGAATGGAAGATTGCAAACCAATTATCACTCCCATGCAAACCAGTTGCAAGTTAAGCAAAGATGATGATTCAAAGTCTACAAATCAAAGGAAATATAGGTCAATGATTGGAAACCTACTATATGTGACAACATCCAGATCAGATGTAATGTAGGTAGTTGGACAGGTGGCATGATTTCAAGCAACACCAAACAAATCACATGTATTAGAAGTGAAGAGGATTTTCAGATATCAAAAAGGAACAAAAGAGTTTGGATTATGGTATCCAAAAGGAAAGGATCTACCACTTATTTCCTACACAGATGCATATTGGGAAGTTTGTATTGATGACCGACAAAGTACCAGTGGAGCATCGTTCTACTTGGGTGAGTTTTTAGTATCATGGCTAAGAAAGAAACAATCATCAATATCTTTCTCTACAGTTGAGACAAAGTATATTGCAACAACATCATGTTGTACACATGTTCTTTGGATGAAACAAACTCTGATAGATATACAGGTTGAGTATGATGATCCCATTCCAATCTATTGTGATAATACAAGTGCCATCAATATCTCAAAGAACCCCATGATGCACTCCAAGAAAAAGAACATTCCAATCAAGTATCACTTTCTACGGGAACAAGTTGCAGAAAAGAACATCAGAGTTGAATATGTGGGCACAAAAGAACAAGTGCCATACATCTTTACAAAACCACTTCCACAGGAAGCCTTTGAGTATCTTCACCAGAGACTCAGAGTTATTTCTACTCCAAAATGAACAATTTTGAATGCTTATCTTATATGTATTATATGTACACAAGGAAGCACCATAAATAGAACAAAAGGGGGAAGATTTATTAGATGAAAAGGTAAATTCTTGGGGAGAGAGCATAGAGACATGTTTCCAAGGGGAGTGATTGTCACAAGGGAAGAATGAGAAATATGACTTCAGAGTGATACCCTTTTTCAAAGGGGGAGATATTATTCATATGAAGGTTAAGAGAGTAATTAGAGGATTATAAACAAAAATAAAAATCAAAGGCACGTAGAAAGTGGGAGCAACCCCAAGGACAGTTTAGTCAGGGGGAGCAACCCCAGATGGAAAGATACCTTTGCCATTAATAACAAAGGGGGAGAGATTTATCAGATGCAGAGGATAGAGGTAGAGGACACAGGCATGTTTCCAGGGGGAGCATGAGTGATATGATTTCAGTATCGCATCAGAGTGTTTCCATCAATGCCAAAGGGGGAGATTGTTGATTAAGGTTGGTTGTCATTGAAGTCAACCCTTGAAGAAAGCACCATAGAACAAAGGTTGGGTAATGGACCCAATATTTTTTGATGTAAAGATGAATCGTTATTGTCTTGTCATGGTTGGTAATAATTATAAATGGATGAACTCCAACGTGGTACCCTTATGGTGAAATCCCTCATGGGAAGACGCTTTGCGGATTGAGTTATCCTAGAAGTATGGTTAGAGAACCCATGAATATTTATGGAATAATTAGATTAACACCAATGAATGTTTTAGTGAAACTATCCTATATGGATAGTGCTTGTTATGACATTTCCGGTGGTATGTGGAACATCACATAACTCCTCACGGTTAGAGAGTTATGGCCATGAGAAGTTGGAGAACCCAGGTTTGGGTAATGGACCCAAGTTTGTTTGATGGATAATGGTATGAGTTTTGATATATTTTCAAGTAATACTATTCTATATGTATATTACATGTCATTCCATTTCTGTTGTTATGTGTAACGTCACATAACTCCTCATAGTTTGAGAGTTATTGCCTTACGAAGTTGGAGGACCCTCATATGTCATCTAGAATCCCCAAAAGGTCAAAGTAGTCAAAGTGGTTTAAGAGATTTTAAAAGGTAAATAATAAAGTGAAGTGATGAGTGTATTATAATTCAAAGTGAATACAAAATAAA
>ML778917.1:1587494-1633163 GCA_009831015.1 Picea engelmannii | reverse complement strand
AGTGGGTTAACCCTAAAATAAGGAAAGTGGGCAAAGTGACCTAGAAGATGTTTTTAAGGAAGCTACTTGGAGAGTATAAATAAGAGGCAAGGCTCTCTCATTTAAGACACACTTGAGAATATTGAATACCTATAGGTGTCTGATGTAACCAAAGGATATCTAATCCTAATTTCTGAGGAAAGTGAAGAAAAGAAGGCCAGAATTTAAGGAAGGATAATTTCTTTTGATGATGCTTTCTAAGGTATGTTTTTTTCAGGTCATCTCACCATTTTCGCAATAACTATTTTTATAGAATGATTCAGACCATGAAATTGCTATGAAATTGAGGAAAAATATTGAAGTATATTTGGTCAAAAATGCAGCTTGTGGGTCGTTTTATTTTTGGAGTTACACTTCGTGGAAAATAGGGTTTGTGGCTAGTCTTGAAACTAGTCAAAAACATGTGTTTCGGGTAAAAACGTCATAACTTCTTCATAATAGATCCAAATTTAGTAAGAGAAAATGTGTAGGTTATATTCCATTATGTAGTACGCTTTGTAACAATTTCAGATCAATTCAACAAATATTCAGTTCGGGGCATGCTCTACAAGGTCGCTCTTTAGAATAAGCCAAAATTCAACAAGGTATGCCATTTTTGTTATAAATCATTTTCTGGGAGGTTCCAAGTAGTGACACTTGAAGGAATTGCATAAAAAACATTGAATAACATTGTGTATTAGTTTCATATCTTTATTCATTATAGGTACAAAGTTATGATTATTTCAAGTTAGGGTTGTTGACTAATCTAAAACTAGTCATGTGAGACTAAAGAAAAGTTTGATGAAAATGATAGTTTCTTGTTGTTAAAGTTAAGGAAGGTTTGCAGGTATTTGATGATATAAACCAGACATATTATAGAGTTACAAATTATATTTGAATGATGAAATGGATGAGGGCATTTGGTTGAGGTACATGTCGGGTACATGGTTGAGACAAGTAGTTGATGAGTTGGCACATACATGTGGTGTATAGTTGATGATGTTGGTACATCTTGATGAGTCATAGTTGATGAGTAGTTGATACATGATTGGTACATACTTGGTACATGGTTGGAGGCACTTGTTAGTAGTATTGTTGACACATGGTTTATGGATAATGTAGCATACTTGTATTATTAGAAGAACACATTGATCTTGGTGATGATTTTGAGTTGTTGTGTTATACTTGGTTGATGCACATCTTTGAGAGTTTTCTTGGTGATTGATATTGGTGAGTAGATATGATTTGGTTTATAACATTGATGAGACAGGTTGTTGTGATAGGTTGTTTGGACAAGTTGTTGTGACAGGTTATTTGTACAGGTTTGGTGCATGGTTGATGCAGTTGTTCATGGTACAGGTTGAGGTACAAGTTGGTACATGGTTGATGCACTTGTTTATGGTACAGGTTGATTACAAGTTGTTTGGTACAAGGTGGTGCATGGTTGATGCATGGTTCAGGTTATTGGTATAGGTTATTTGGTGTAGGTTGATTGGTACAGGTTTACAATAGTATATCTCATAGTGATAGTGTGACAGTGGTTCCATCATTCTACTTATACGTCAGGGTGGTTTGATGAGGGAAGGACAGGTGGTTGTATTAGGAGAACATAGGGGGTTGTAGACTCCTTCTGGTTGTAGCCAGAGAATTGGGGAGTTGGAGTTTTCCTCAGGTGGTAGCTTGAGAAACTAGGGGGTTGGAGCCTCCTTGCAGTTGCAGCTGGAAAACAAAGGAAGTTGGTGCTTCCAATGAATGTAATTATTCAAGACATATAAGATAAATCATTCTGTGGTTTTCTCCCACTTTGGGTTTCCTCGTAAAACACTGGTGTACTGTGTATGTTTATGATTGTTCATTTGTTCATTGCTTATTTACTCTGCAGTTATTGGAGGATAATGATACATTGATATAACACTTGGATTATATGGTTAAAACGGATTAAATTGATCTATTACTAATTCACCCCCCTCTCAGTAATCCAACAATATCCTACTCAAGTGCGACAAAACCCTAACCATGTACCCAATAACTATGCCATGTGTGAAACCGAGACATATATTTTTTTTAGGGCCTTTGTTGTGGTTTAATCATGGCACCCATATCCCTCTATTAGGCCCAAGATACCATATGAAGGTCCTGTGTCATGGTTCAAACATGACTTCAATGACATAACTTTATACTCTTCAAGGTTTTTCTTTTTGGTGCTTGACTCAAGACTCTTCATTTAGGACATAAGGCCATTATTTCTCTCCCTTGACATTGGTTACATCTTAATATTACTTATTTGTTCATAAATAACCTAGTCATGGATCCCATATCCCATTTGGACATTAATTATACCCTATAAAGATAATATTTGGTGGTTTGAGGACTCATCCTTGGTGCTTGAGATTTCTAATTAAGGTTTATGGCCAAAGGCTCTTGTTTCCCCCCTTTAACTACGATTAATGAACCAAGGCCCATCCATGATGCCTATGACCTTGTAATGATGCCCATGTGTTGAATACCTCAGACCCATCTAATTCACACTAAATAATTGGTCCATAGAACTATATTCTATGGCCTAAAAAGTTAGGTTTTTGGCCCACACCATGACCTAGAAGAAGTTTATAGTGCATTAGAAGCCACTGATTTTGGACCTAAAAACATGGATTGGGCCAAGAGACCCACTATTGGTGTGGAAATCCTTTTAATAAGGAAAACATCCCATTCTTGGACAAAATATTCCATATAAAGGGTTTTCTAATAGTTTTAATGTCAATTTTTGAACCATTGTAATAACAACGTGTGCATTATATTTTTGGTGGATGAAGACAAAATAAGCACGAATTAGCACAAATTCATTAATATATTTGAAAATAGGTTAAATATGCACTCCAATAATACATTTCTCGTGCTAGCATAATCAAATTTGAGCGCACGTTACGTGGAGACCAAAACCCAAAACATAAATTATTCCATATTTGAGCCTCGCACGTGGAGATGACCATATTCTTGCAAGTTTGGGTTTGGACGAGCATGATCCCAGCTGTGAGGCATTTTCTCATCATTTGAGTTCTAGTTGCGACCAATTTTCTCAGTCTTGTTCTGGGTTTGGACGAGGCTCCCTGTTGCAGGTTTTCTCTGTGAGGTTTGGACGAGGCTCCTTGTGAGGTAATGAGTTGAGTTCTGGTTGCAGGGGCTCTCTGTGAGGTTTGGATGAGGCTCTCTGTGGTTTTGGACAAGGCTCTCTGTCTTGAGAGAGAGAGGAGATAACCCCTGGTGCAGTGGATACCATATTGGAGAGAACCATCGAACATTTACCCGCGTGAATTGTGACAGCCCAGCCCAACAAGGAGGCAAGGAGGCCCTACACCACAATGCAAGAAAAATAGGAGACTTGAATACCCTTAGAAGACAAAGACGCTCGGGGGATCACCAAAAATGGTGGAAAAAATTAGTATGTAATTCCTTCCAGAAGTATAAATCGATTGTAGAGCACTCCCAATGGGCGGATTTGAATTGGGTTTTATTGTTTGTATGCATAGCATAGGACACCTGAATGTTGATATCTTGCACTGTGATGTTCCTGTATGGTATTTACAAGTTGCAGGACTTACTCATCCCTCGAGAGGGAAGTTAAAAATGATAACATACAAACCCATAACATACAACCCACTACCCGATGTAGGAAATGCAATAAACTCATGCCCTAAATGTAATAACTTGAAGAGAGAATCCTTCAAGTTACCAATAGAATAATCGTTCCTCTTACCAATGATCTTCACCATATATAATCCCAATGCAAGATTTTACCTCTCCACATGGAACTTCCCTAATGCAATATATTTCATATCAACAAGACACTTCTATGAAACAAAATGTATGTTCTCAACTTAACACTTTTCCTTCTTAACCCAAATATGAGTCTAAATTAGATACATTTGGAGTATTTCCCCAACCCAATAGTGGGAGGATGTGCCTCTTGATCCCATCAAGACTTCATCCCATTTAATAGGTAGTATTAACATGGCCTCTAAAAAATTATATAATGAGCCCTTTCTAGCACACTTTGACTACAATGGTGGTATCCATTTAGTTACCAATATTACATCGATGCCTCCTCCTCCTCACACAATCCCTCAATGACCAAGTGACATTCTTCCTTGTATTTTTACCATGTTGGAACATCTTCCTTTACAATATATCCTTCCTCCTTCCACTCCTCCTTCACCAATGGAATATACCCCTTCTTTATTTTTTTCATCCAATATCCCTTAGGTTGGAATTCTTATCCTTATTCGTAGGGAAATCCATCCTACTACCCGCCCATTTGATGGTTCTTAATGGGTAGTATTACCCATCTCTTTATCCTCCATTATCACCTTGATATTCTTAGGGTAACACCTACTCTTCTTATTTTCTTCCCCCCGTCCATTTTTCTAGTCCCCTAATCATAGCCTATCCTATCTTTATTATCCTATCATTTCTAGTCCTCTCTTCCTCGTCTGATCTTTTCTCTTATTGATCACATATTTCCTTGATCCGTTCATATTTGATTATCTCCCTTTAGTTCATTGTCTTGATTAGGTATGAATTCAATATGGCATTCCTTAGTTGAGAATAGTCGCCACTCCCTTGCTATCTTCCCTAAGAGGTTATATTTGGCAGTTTCATCTTGTAGCCTATAGATATAAGGTCACCTTCATTTCCATGAAATTTCCTTCCTCTCAACACTCTCCTCCTACCTTCGATGGTGCTCAATTAACGTTGTTTCCTTATGTTCATTTTCCATCCCCATGCTAACATTTTCACCTCATGCCTTCAACAATGCCTTTCTAGAATCAATGACACATGCCCTCACTAATGTCACCTTATGGATAATTTGTACTTCATGATGACCATAGCTAGATCTAGTTGAATACCAATGAACATGTAATATGACTATTTTTTATTATTTTTGAACCATCAACATAGGATTATCAATGGTTAGCTATCAACATGTTCTAAGCACTTTTCTAGTGGGATTTGTTTATTATAATAGTTTTGGTCCCTCATCAAGGCAACACCCATTCATCACATATTTCAACCATAAGTTATGGTTTTATATTGTAATTAACATGATTATCATCATGAACATAGGTATGCTTGCATCATTGATAATATTATATAACATGTTCACATCACAATTGTTGTTGTGTAGGTGATATTATATCTCTCTCCAAGATTGGGTTACCTTCAACAAGGTTCCCAATACCTACAATATATTGACTCTATTTTTCATAATTAAAAAAACCCCTTTATGAATGAACATGATAAGATATTGGTCAACAAGGCGAATCCCCCGTGATCCTTATGAGTATTCAAGATGTGTATGGTGGTCTCTATAATCATAAAATTTTACTATGTTAGAAATGATGACATTTGATTCAATGTTGTATAGGTGTACTAAGTGAACTATGACATTTGCATGGTATTTTTAACATTTGGGTCATTTTCATTCCATTTTCATTCCATTTATATGGATAATTAGCTCATACTTTTTTTCATTAGCAGTACTGCACACATACTAATCTATCAAGAAATTATTTCTTTTCTTAAAACCTCTTGCTCCTTCCCATAGCTAGTTTTCATCAAAGTTGAAATTCTTGCATTTCATTTTCCTCTTGCATGGTTTAAAGAGTCAAGTCAAAATTCCATTAGTTTCACGACCACTCCTTTGAGTAAAAACAACCTAAAATCAAGCGCTAATTAAAATTTATCTAACAACTTTTCTAGGGCTCTTCAAACCCATTTTAGCTCAGGTGTAGAGATTTGGAATAGGATTGTGAGAATAAATTTCCAAAGCTGCTAAACAAACATAAAGCCTTGAGTTAGGGAGTGAAATCCAATTTCTATATCACTGACTTTGGGAATCCCTTCTAACACAAGGGTCAATCACAAGGTCGCATTGGGGCCCTCAGAGTAATCAACCTTGCTTTGTTGGTCTTGGTGTTGATTGTTGACTGTCCCCCCTCTGCTTTGGTATAGTAGGTGGTACCATAGAGGCCATAATATTTTAGACTTCCTAGACAAGGTGACAACACAGGGAAGGTGGTGTTGTACCTGGGATCGACATTGGATAGACTCACTCGGACTCATTGGAGGGTTGCCCACTTATCGGTGAGGTAAATTGCACTAGGGAGTTAGTTCGTTAAGCAAGTTTTCAATGTAACTTTACCACCCACCGAAACTCATCCCCTTCATGCATCGATTATGTGATGTTGGATTCCATCACCAACTAGCGCTTCTTTGTGAGAAGGTTTGCTTGCATGCTTGACTCCTAGATTAATTAGTGTGTGTTGTTTTTTCTCCTTAGTTGGCCTTAGGATTAAGTTTGTGTCTAATTCCATCAGTTCCAGGTTAATTCCTCATTTGATCAATACAAAATATGGATACCATTAAAATAAAAGGGAATAAAGAGGTAACAAATATCTCATACCTAACTTACGTCTTATAATTCTCCAACATTGTTCTTTATAACACTTAGTGAAAAAAAACCAAATGGAATGGTTTACACAAGGTCAATGGAGAATGTGATTGGAAAATTCAAAATATTATCATAAACCCACATCTCACATATTTGTACATGCACCATAGATTCACAATCTTTCATGAAGAGGTCCGGGAGAAATGCCTCCATGCAAAATTGTCCATATCCTTGATGGAAATATATAAAATTCCCTTGAAGATATTTTAGTCCTTGTCCTGCTTAAAAAGGATGATCCCATTCTAGAAGTGGTCAAATACTAATTTTATCCCCCCTATATATGGTAAATGCTACTTCTTATACTAGCCTTCCCCTACAATAGGGGGTGTTGTGTCCCTTTTCTCAAAAATAAGTGAGGTTCCTCTTCTTTCTCCCAACATTCTCCCAACCTCTTGGACAAGAATACGTGCAGCCTAAAAAATAACATTTAGTGAAACTGAAATACAATCATGAACATGTTCAACATTCCACCCTCTTGCATCCATGGTATATGAACACATACTCATCCAAGTATGGGAGGCGAAGGTGGGAATATAAAACCATTCTTTTTGCCTCCAAGGTGTCGAGGAAAATATATAAAACCACATAAAATATTCACTACCCAAATATAGTTGTATTGTAAATACATCCTCCCACTTTCCCCTTATAATATGCAACCATTCACTAAGATTAATCCAATTTTTATCTTCACAAGAATGTGGTGTTGCCATTAATTATTCAACAACAAATACTTGAAATATAGGTTCAAATAACAATTGGCGTAGCTTACTCTCCAATACACATATGAAGTTGAAATTGTAGGTGGAGATTCCTCTTTCAATATTCTTAAAAACCCCTTTTGCAACACGTGAATAGGAGGTATTGTTAAAATTTCCTCGAGCCAAGGCTTCTCCAATATTAATTTGTACCCTAGAATGCATCTCTTTCTTTGTCTCTAGGATTAGTAGGTGCATGGATTCTGACAATACAGAGTTATTGACCATTTGTTGGGACGTGGGTAATAGCTTAATGTCTTGAATTATCTTCCATAACCCTTATTTGGCTGACATTTCCATTGTCTTTCCACATTACAAGCACTCCAATAGATACTTCCTTATGATAGGATATAACAAAAGAGGCTCCCTTTCAAATCATATTTACAACCCCAATCTACATTAATAAGTTGACTAAGAAGTAGATGGCATTCAACTAACACAACTATTTGAGACTTCCAAACCCTTATTATCCTGTTTATCTCAATTGATTAGACTAGCAAAAGGAAATTACCTGTAGGGAGGATATGTGTGCCCCCACCACCTTTTTGGAATTAGCAACATAGTAGACAAAATTCCCACCTTCAAAATCAGGGGTGAAATCCATGTATTCATTAAGTGTTTCTATATGTCATGCTTGAAAACTTGGACCTACATGTTGATTGCAGTCTTTCTTTACAGAAAATTATTTTTGCCTCTTGTAGGCATCAAATTGGAGTAGTTCTCCTAAAGATCTTGTTAGTGTTCTCCCTCTTTGGATCATTGTCACTTCAAACTCTGTCGCACCTTGAATTCTTCCATAAGACACTATATCACTGAACACAATGCTTCAATTGTTACCACACCACTCATTAGTGGGTGAATCTCCCACACAATGTGTGTGGCTACACCATGTGAAGTTCCTAAGTCACAACCGACTCATCCCATTTTCCTTCACCTTGATCAAGATAGTACACATGGAAAGTGAATTTGTTCTTTATGGGAAAAAAAAAATCCTTGCATCTTTCCCCACTTATGTTCAATGTTTCCCCAACAACATCCTCATAAATTCTACATGTCTCTGTCAACTAACTACTATACTACATAGACTCACCATCCACTTTCAACTAAACTCGCTTCAATTTCTCCACATTGCCACACACACTTGTACTTACCTTCAACTCCAATTTCCCATGCCTTAGTACACCTTTGTCTTCATGCCTTCAAACAAGCTAGGTAGCTAGTCCAATTCTACATTGAAAACCATGAAAGTACATCATCATGTGTTGTAGACTCAAACACTCCTACCCGAATTTTCTAATGCACTTATTTGTATGCAATTCTCTCTTTAATAGACTCAAGTGCATGATATCGTGTTTAAAATATTCTAAGTCCTACCAACTTACACCGAACTAGGCACTTACTTCCTTGTGGGGTGCTTTGGCTCCACTACCTTCCAAGCTAGTAGTGAGTCATCCTATGAATTTGTTTAGTGATAAAAGGATGGAAAGTGGCCACCAATGCCACTAGAAACACTAACAATGGAATCCATTCTTTCCATAAAGTCTACATCATTTTTTCTAGAACTTCTTAAGTCAAATGAACCATCCAATGAAATTTTATACCATATTGTTTCTCTAAATAGACATCCACTACTTTGGATATTGTAGACATAGTGTTATTTACTATGGATTCAAACCTAATAAAAAACTTTTTCTGTGGGCCTTCATCCACCAAAGGTTACCAAAAACCTACACTCGAGATTTTATTTCATGTCTTAAAACCTCCAACTTCATATTTCTAAGGTTGCACTATTGCATGATTGGTTGTTTTAATCATAGTCATGGTAGTTTCCTAGTGATTGCACTCTGTTTCCCCCTCAACATCGGAATTACGTGAAGTTTTGTGTCATCAAATATTAACAAATTGTTAAGGTGAGGGATTGGTGCCACCTATCAAATCCTCATAAACACTTTCACAAAAACAACTTCAAAGTCATCCATGGGTACCACTTTGAAACTAGTAGTTCCACTCTAGTGTGCAAGCTATAATTTGACTCCTTTAGTCAAGCCAACCACCCTACCTGTGTTAGAGTTTACTTCCTTGAAAAACGACTGCACCAATTTTAACTGCACATTGAGTTTAACAACCACTACTTCCTACATAAAAATGTGGGTTGCACTATTGTTAACCATTTCCATAAATAACTTATTATTCAACTTGGATTGAACAAAAATAATATTTGTATAGTTCTACTCTTGGCTTGAACAAAACTAATATTTGTATAGTTMTACTCTTGTCTTGAACAAAACTAATATTTGTATAGTTCTACTCTTGGCTTTCCTTAGACTTATTTCCAACTAAAGCACCCAATATTTGCAACACACCAACTTATGTTTGGATTTATTAATCCATAGCATTGACCCTCATCGTCAATGTACATTTCTTATAATAATTCTAATTTGCACAAATCCAACAAACAACAAACTTACTACTATTTTCTTCTTAGATCCATATGATAAAATTATCATGTCCTTAGTGTTATCAAATTAACATGTCCTTAATATGTCCAAAATCAAGAGGGATATCACATTACATTAGGTGGTTGACCACTATTCCGTAGTGTGAAATCTAACCATAGTGCATATTTCTTGCATGGATAAGTGAGTCAAATTAAGGTGCACCCACCTAGAGATTCATACCCTTCACTAAGTTGGGAATCCACTGCATGCATCAGTTCCCCTACTAATATTGGTAATTTCACCCTAGTCTAATTGTGCATCCAAAACTAAAGATATAAAATTTTTATTTAGAACTTTGAATATAGAAAAAAAGTTCATAAATTGGAACTAGGATGAGGATGGACTACTCACTAACAACACATGCACATGCAAATTAAGGTACAACCAAACATGTACCTATTAGATATTTATTCATCGAGTGAGGAAAGCTTAGGACAAATAGAGGAAAATGTGACTGCATCTAGTAGATATGATAAGCAAACAAAGACCAGAGGTGAAAAAGTCAGAAGAAAATTTTGTAGACGTATGGAATTTTTTCTTGTCGAAGGAGGATCACGCTCTTATGATGATGAGAGAATATTAGACATAGAGGTGCCACTCAGGTATAAGAATCTAGTAAAACAATGGGTACCTAAGGAACTACCTCCTATATATGTTGACTTCATTGTCAACAATAGGACATATCGCATTGCACCATCCCCCCTCCATGGCCTCGGGCTATTTTCCATGGATGGAATAATTGTAAAATACAATACAACAACTGAATTGATGGACTATGTTGGACCGTGTTACAATTATAATGACTGGATGTGGCTGGTCTGGTACATGCGAAGTATGCAGAGATATGCACTCACCACAAATTATATACAACTAATAAACAAGGATAAAAATAATGGAGCGACTATCTATATTGATGGAAGGCCTAAAGCTTCCGGAAATATTGTGTGGTTTATAAACAACACACGACCCGGGACAACAAAAAAGCAACCAAATTGCATATATGAGGGACGCAAAGAGCATGGATGATTTTAGGGGCTAAATTTATCTCATGGGCTAATTTTCCATGGTTTTTCCCAAAACAAGATTCGCTATTCTAAAAATGATTCACCCAAATTCTATAGGATAATATTATTTTACCTCAAAAATCGTCAAAATTTTATACAAACTATATAAAATTCTTAGAAATTTGAATATTTAAAAAAAAATATCGCCAAACATTTATAGTTGACATATGAAGGATTAGTAAGATTCGCCAAGGTTTCTACATTTTAAAATAAATTTCCATCCTTAAAATCATCCCTGGCAAAGAGAATCGGGTAGTCCTATGCACAATAAAAAAGATGGCTCTTGGGGAAGATTTATTAGTGGATTACCATTTGAATCAAATAGAAACATTGACTAATAGTGTGTAGGTACTTATGCAACACCTCTTTAAGAACCCTCTACTTATTGCATTATATTTTTTTTTATCTTTAACATTGTTTTAAATATTTCACGGTCCGAATTTTATAATAATGTGGGAGCTTGATCGTTGAGGTTGATTTTATTTGGGTGGAAATCAGTTTTTTTGTTATCGTAAACAATTTTTTAAATATTTGGGGGTTCTAATTATATTATAATGTGGCAGGATGATCGTGGAAAAGGGTTAGCCACAGAACATGTAAATGATTATCAATTTCCACTTTCATTTTACGTGAATTTTATTATTTTCTTATATAATTTTACTAAAATAACATTTTTTTTGTTGAAATTATATGTATTCGGTATGCCATGTTGATTATGATTCCACCGATAAGGAGGGGTTGTATTCATCCCCTGATCCGATGGTATTAATAAAAAAAAGATCATTAAAGAAAACAAGGAGCTTGCTAGCTTATTAGATCATCCAGATCAAACTCCCAATGTCCTAGCAAATATCAATCTCCTTATGTCACAACTTAACACAAATAAGATAATAACCATAATTTAAAGTGTGTTTTTCTAATGTACTCATATGTTCAATTATGAAACTTTGTTCTTTAACTTTTACATTTTCTTTTTTATAAAGAGATTTGTGGAGCCTATTCATCTCGGTGTTGGTAGTAGTGGCGTTGCAGAGACGCTATAGATTCCTGATACAGGCGGTCATACAACTACTAGATTACTATTTACTTCTCCATCTTCCACACATAATTTAGATAGGAGCCATTACACGCATCGCCAAACATCCACAAATCGGTTAGAGTCTATAGATGGTGGCAGAGATGAGGCTGGTGATGTGGTTGACATGGTGGCATTTCCTAGAGCTAGACATGTGACAAGCACAAGTACCCTTTCGTCCACATTTTTGGTTGATGATAATGGAATTCTATTAAAACAATCAAGACTCCCAGGTAGTTTTAATTCATATTTTGATCATTTAATGTTACCCATCTCATACACAAATTATCTAGATTATTAATTTTAAATTAATGATCATATATTTTGTGTGTAGGTAACGACCATTTTTATAGGCACCTAGAGAGCAAGGCCTTGTTGATTTTTGGGGAAATCTTACGCATGATGTGGAATTGATAGAATTCCAACCTCAAGAAGGAACTTATGGATTATCTTGAAGCCCTCTTTGGATTAGACATGTTCAATAAAAAACCGGTCACCTATGTGGCAGACGAATATTTAAAATATATGCGGGATGTTTATAGACAAATCTTGGCAGGAAATCCTAGGCATGATCATCCTCTCTCAATTCCAAAGAGGGACTGGAAGGCAATCATTGATGATGAAAAAGAGAATATTTTGAAAAAATCAGGAGAAAAAATAACTAGTACACCAAGGTAAATTACAATATTTTGATTTCAATACCATCTTTAATTTTCTTTAGATCTAAATAAAAGTGTGGTTATATATAACATACTTGAAAATTTTGATGACAGGTTGCATGACATTTCGAAGGCAACCAAAGCAAGGATTTCCAAACATGGCCAACATAAGCTAGGTCAGGGAGGCTACTCGAGGTTACAGTCATGAATCGTAAGTACCCAAACATCTTAATAATATTATTTGTATCGCCTTACAACTTTCAGGTAATTGTAGCCAAAAACATTAAAAAACCATACCCTTATGCAATGTAGGGCAACGACTTCGGAATTGAAACCACGAAGGAAGACCTCCAACTTGGTTACAAGTATGGTTATAAATATGTGGTTGATCGTAGGAAAAGCATAGGGCAGACCCCAAGATCTAGTTTGCGGGATAAGGTAAATACAAATCAATCCACATTAACCTTTCATTACTTATAAAATACATAAATGTTTGATATCGTCCATAATTTAATGTCTTAATTTTTTTTAATCAAGGGAGAAACACTATCAATGAAACCATTAGTATTTGACAAAAGAGAATTGATAGTGAAACACAACCAGAAGATCATGGTGATCCCCAACATCCCCATTCTAGTGGGGTGCAGCCCCAAGATGTTCCTATGACTGAGGCCCACGATGATAAAATGGATGTATATTAATCATGTACTTAATAATTATGTACTTATAAATTTTGATGTTTCAATGGTAGAGAATGTCATAGTTGATCCTCCTTGACTTGAATATCAGGTGAACAGGGAAGCCATTCCAACAGTGCCGATTGGAGGACTAGGTAAACAATTACATCGTAGAGTTTTTTTAAAATATTAATGAACTACTTCAATGGTATTTAAAAATTGACCATATAAATTTAATATTTTTTGTTTTTTTAGGTGATGGCCCCTCACAACAGCATCCATGTCGTGGGTACGAGACCAGATGTACTCAGTGTGAAAGGAATGAAACAACATCAACTACTGAAGGTCACCCAGTAAATGAAGACATGGAGATGGATGAATTACTTAAGACCTGGAAAACACAAAACAAGACTAAAAGAAATTGATGATGTGTAATAATTTTATAAGACAATCAGATGTACACTATATAGTTGAACATGTAATGATGCATATAATGCATTGACATTATGGGTACTTTTTCATCTGATAATATACACAAGGATATTTCTATGGCTTGTATATATTTGTGAATTTAATTTTGTTATACACTTAATGATAATTTCAGCTTCTCTTAGACTTGGTATATATTGATTCAATACTCCTTGATTATATTGGTTCTATTGGCCTTGAAATACAATTTCTGCATCAATTTGCGGCTCCATGGATATCATCCTAGCAATTTGAAGGAATTGGTAAACGTGAAATTTAAGAGATTGAATTGTTCAAGTTTGGATTTAAATTTTACATGCTTGTTTGTTTGTGGGTTTCAAGAGCTCCAAACTTGTATCTCTTTGTCTTTTAAGAATGGTAATCTCTTTGTGATTTAAGATATAACGTGAGAATCCAAGAAAGACCTAGTGCCTTGTTCTTGGGCTAGTTCTTGGGCTATGGAGTCTAGGCAACAAATAGAACTTGAATATGCAATATGCAACTTCCAAAATCTTGTGACATGATATATGCAACTTTGAAAGTCTTGTGACATGTGACATGTGGAAAGCATCTTTTCCAAGTAATGTGCAAACTTTAAACTTGGTGCAACATGCAAAAGTAAATTTTGGGAAGATGCAATAAGAAGTTTTTGGAAGCTATAAAAAGAACTTAAAAAATATTACAACTTGTGACATGCATCTTTCAAAATCTTGTGACATGCGACAACCATCTTTGAAAATGTTGCGACATGTGATATGCAACATGCAAAAAACATTTGTTCCATGCACGTGAACTTTGAACTTGGTGTGACATGTGACATGCAAAACTTGAACTTGGTGCGACGTGTGATATGTGAACTTTGAACTTTGTGTGACATGCAACATGCATCTTTTTGCAACTTGTGAAACACATATTTTAGTATTTTCACTATAAAGTTTGAACCCAAAATTTGTTTTGTGTCATATTTGTACCATTGTAAAGGTCTTGTTAAGATATGAAACTTCATTGTTACAATGGTAATCTCTTTGTATTTTAAGATATAACGTGAGAATCCAAGCAAGACCTGGTGCCTTGTTCTTGGGCTATGGAGTCTAGGCAACAAATAGAACTTGAATATGCAATATGCAACTTCCAAAATCTTGTGACATGATATATAAAACTTTGAAAGTGTTGTGACATGTGACATGTGGAAACCATCTTTTCCAAGCAATGTGCAAACTTTAAAATTGGTGCAACATGCAAAAATAAATTTTTGGGAAGATGCAATAAGAAGTTTTTGGAAGCTGTAAAAAGAACTTAAAAAATATTACAACTTGTGACATGCATCTTTCAAAATCTTGTGACATGCGACATCCATCTTTGAAAATGTCGTGACATGCAAAAATCATATGTTCCATGCATGTGAACTTTGAACTTGGTCTGACTTGTTAACTTTGAACTTGGTGTGACATGTGACATGCAAAACTTGAACTTGGTGCGAAGTGTGATATGTGAATTTTGAACTTTGTGTGACATGCAACATGCATCTTTTTGCAACTTGTGAAACACATATTTTAGTATTTTCACCATAACCTTTGAACCCAAAATTTGTTTTGTGTCATATTTGTACCATTGTAAAGGTCTTGTTAAGATATGAAACTTCATTGTTACAAGTTTTATGATATTACTTACCATTGTTTCAAATTCGAAAAATGAAAATATGGGAAATTGTCAATGGCCTAGAAACCCAATAACACAACACTTCAACTAATGTGTCCTTAAAATCATTATTAAAGTGACCAATGTCATATCCCATGAAAAGAGATTCAACTCAAGGAAGTAAACTTGAGCATCTTATTAAGTTTTCAATTGACTTTTTTATGTTAAATTATTTTTTCTAAAATATGATTCAAAGTTTGTATATTTTCATCTTACATATCTTGTGGCAACAACATCTAGGTATTGATACTAAAAAGGATATTATACATTTTAATCTGAATACATTACGTATGAAAGAGTGAAATGTGAAAACAAGGATGTTAGTCACCTTTGGCCAAGCATTTTATGGAGAGATGTGATTCCTATGATGCATATGTTGTGGACTATTCTTTTGTATCTATTGAGCATTAGGGTTTTTGTAGGAACATCCTTTACATTGTACACTATCTCATGTTTAGAGTTTGCATTCTTATTTCTATTTTCTAGAAATATTTGTCTAAACCTGTAGGCATGAAGTTGTAATTAGTTGATTAATACAAAACTGTTTTTGGGTTTTGCAACTATTTATTCATATTCATGTTTTTTATTTTCACAGCCAACTTATTTCTAGGTATAATGGTGGTAATATGTTTGGTTATGCGTTTTATTCATCATTTCTATACCAAAATTGGTAAAACCCAAATCAATAATGGCTACTGGGAAAAAATATGGATGGCTTACCTATATCAAACAAGGATCAATCTAATTGGGACTTCTCACTAGGGTGAACCCTTGTTGTTGAGTGAGCCATTTCAACCCATCAACATAATTGGACCTAGAATGAGGGTGAATGACAAACCAACGCATGTGGAGGCATTTTTTCTGAAATGATTTAATGGCCCGTGGATATTATCCATGGCTATTGAGTGGACCATTTCAACCCACGCTCCAATCCAAAAACAAGACTCAATGGTCATTCTAGTTGCTAATATCTAGTTAGGAAAAATTCTAGTTGCTAATATCTTTTTTATCTTTCGGTCATTGAGTATTTTTTTGCATTTTATTATCAGACGTCCATACTTTATTAAACATTGAGTAATTTGGTAAAGTGGGTTATCTCTTTACTTATTGTTGTTATCTTAGATCTAGGAGCTACTATGAAAGTCCCATTATGTATTACAATGGTGGTACTCTTTTAGTCCCTTTTGACCTACTATTGTGGTCATTTGTCGGACATAAATAAAATTATCTTATCTTATCTGACATGCTCATGCAACCAATTTACAAGTACTTCTTCGAATACTACCAAATTATTATAATCACGTTTGTACCTATGAAAGCACTCTGATTACTAAATTGTTTTGCCTACATGTTGTCAAGCTAGCTGGAGGGCATAAGGTACTTTATTAGGTTTCTTGTTCTACATCCAATGTCATATGATTGTCCTTATTGTCTAGGATAACATTTCAATATTTGAGGTTTAAGTATATACAGATCTTAGAAAATTCTATGAATAAGATTTGTTTTCAAGGTATAGAGTATTTAAAAATGTTCTCGTTGCAGTAGTTGTCTCTAAGACCGTGTATTATAGTGTTACCCAATGCAAACCTGTTTTTTCAAGTCCTTGCAAAGTTGAAATATCATCTCTAATAAATTGAAATGGGAAATTGAACATGTCCGTTTTATAGTTATAGGTAATATGTTCTACTCAGATCTGCACATGCATAGACACTTTGATCTAAAAGGTTCATCTCAAGGTCACTCAACAGACAAAGTTGAAATTGAAGAAACAACAACTCTCAAGGATATGGATTTGGACTTTGTCTTTTAACTTGAACCATCTCGACGTCATATCAAATTTATGTTCTTTACTCTCAGAATTATACAAAGATATCAGTATTTAGATTGGTATTATCACCAGGTAGGCACACAAGGGTTGGATATGCTTATTTCCTTGAAGGCTTGAGATCTTTTGTGTTTGCAATGCTTTGTTATTAAAATCCAATTGAATAAAACAAACACCAACTTTGACTGGGAAAAAATCCCTCTTGAATGAACAATCCCATTTCCAATTCCTTCATTCACCTCTCTCTTTTTAAAAAATCACATTTAGTTGGATACAAACATGAAGTAAAAGGTAAAATGGAGTGATAGAGTGATAAGCTCTCATTGTACAAAAATGGTTGTAGCTTGGCAATGCTACACTCATAGAGGTATGTGCTAGCTCTCTCCACAATCTTATGAAACCCAACAATGCAATTGTCATCAACACCCCAACAACAAAATATACAAGGCTCTAGTATCGAGAATCACTGAGATGCTCCAAGGTAATAAATTTTATTCCAACAACAAACACAATATGTCACTCCAAGAGATAAAGATATCTATATAGACTAGAACACTCAATCTCTACTCAACCATTATGCTCCTAGCATTGAAACACGTATGTCTCTATCCCAATTCAAAGAAACAATCATTATCATAATGATATCATATTTCTTTGTAGTGTTTGGATAACCAAGAACTTATCTCAATAAACCAATACCCATTCTTATCATTGACATGTACATATGCTTCAAATTAGTTTTCACCAACCATTAGAGTATAATTCACAATACCTTCACAAGTTTCTTGTTCTTTTAATTAAACTCGAATCCAACTTATATTCCATTAATTTAACATAAATGAGATGTCACACAATGACATAATGTTTACTCTAGAAACCCAAATGGGAAAAACAAATTTCAATGGTTACTCAATTCTCATTTTCAGAATCTGTGGTTACAATGTAACTCGTGGATCTTTGTGCATACTCTCCTCTTTGTCCAAAATGCCCTTTGAGAGTCGTTTCACAAGGATGAATAGGATATCTTGGGGGTAATGGGAAGGCCAAGAGACCGACCTTTTAGTTCCCATTTCTCTCTTTCTATTTTTCTCCTATTTTCATTTTTCTATTTTATTTTGTTTTACTTTTCTTTCTTTGTCTCATTTAATTTATAAAATTTTCATTGTCCTTTATTATATAACCTTCATTAATTTTTAAATTACACTTGTAGGTATTGATTCTTATAATCATTCCCATGTTCAGATCCATTTCAAATCAGGCCTCCCCATTGAGAGGCTTTTTGGTCTCCAAAATATTAGAGGACCAATCTAGAACAATGTGCCATCTTTTTGTTTCTCTTGAACATGGATCTAACTATGAATGTTGGATTTCGTTACTCGATTGAGTTCTTGCTATGGATTTATCTCTAGTTCCTAGCTTTATTTTTCCTTCATTACAAAATTATCCTCATTGGCTCTAAGCTCTAAGAAATATCAAGATCTAACTCTTCACTCAGAATTCATTCCCATCTTTAGAGTGAAAGTCTCTTGCATTTTCAACTTGGATACAATCTATCTTGGAAGTTAAGGAATCCAAGTAGAATTTTGGTTTTATTGTTCCATGTGAATCCAAAAATCTATGATATCATGTATCAATTCCACAAGAGGATGTGTGAATGACCTCCTTCTACTAGGACCAATTGGTTCCTAGCATGGAAACAATTTTCTTATGTTGCACATTCTTACCAACACTCTATCCATGCAACAACTTCACTTGGAGGACCTCCTTAGTGTGCAATCATATCACCTTGTTTGACCCAAAGTAGTTGACAAATACTACACATGTATAATTGTAGGTGACATTCATCAATAGGCTATAGTCTTGAGGATGAGGGTGTTATCACCTTAAAATTGTTCACTTGCACCATTTTTAGTAGTTACACATGAATACATCACAATTGGCATGCACAACCCTCATTTGAAGCCCCTTTCCATCATCACATGACCTAAAAATTGTTGGAATCGACCTAGTTAAACCTTGAAATTGACCAAAAGAGGTTATCATAGATATTTTCCCCATTATGTGCATGCATATAGTGTAGATATACCACCCAAAATTTGTGCTTCCCTTTAAAATCACTAATTTTGATTATTTATGACCCCCATCAATGCACTCCAATTTTTATAATGGGATGTTAATTATATGTGAAACCATGTTAAACCCTAATTGTTATTTTTAACTTTGATCTAGTCACATTTAAACATTGTAAAGAAGGTCATGTCAATTTAGTTATCCACTACACAACTATAATTGATTCATGGCCTATCATTGACAAGAGTATTGAGTTCTAGAAAAGGATTTCTTTTTCTTTGTGTGCAACTGTTGATTCATAATTTGGATAGTTAAATAGAATATTGTGTCTTGTTTCTCCATGCACCCTGCCAGATATAAATTTAAATTTTGCATTTATTGAGGAACATATTGTTTTATTATTTATATGCAACTATCAGTGTCCTTGAATTGTAAATAGAACCCACCCAGAGAAGGAAACATGGGCTAGACATCTTACAGAAAACAACACAAGATGTGGGAAACTCCAAGAAATGGGGAAGTCTTAGGAAACAGGAAAGGAAACTAACATCAGAAAATAATATCTTTGACTTTTCAGACTATTGTTTCATCATTCATCCACTTTAGTACACAAGTTGCATAAAAATTGGATGCCTAGATGTTAGACTTGTCATTGTTGTCTTTCATATCAGATTTGAAATATCAAATCATTGTTAAGATTCATATCAAAACACAGGTTACCCCTGGATGGGGTGATAGTGAGAAATAGGTGTCGCATGGAGAGGAATGGAGACAACCAATGAGGCATCAATCACATGATAGGAACGTGTCCCTCCCTACCTCCCACACCATGAATTTAAAGTAGCTTCATTGCTACCAGAGCGCCATTAATCCTAGTGCTCTCTGCTTTGGCCTCCTTTCCATTCGATGGCTTCATCCGATGGATCCTCCATTACTCTACTCGTGTGCTTCCTCTCCTCTCAATGGTCTTTACATCATGTATTTAACCAGCCTTGCCTTCAGTTTCATTCGTCTTTGGCTGAGTCTGCCAGTAGTTTGCACCCTCCTCTGGTATTCCTTGGCCTTCTTTGCCTTCTCCTTGAGCCTGTTTTCCTTTTCTCTGCTTCATCCATGCCGAGACTGTGAGGGAAGTCCAAACGTGGCTCATCTTGGCAAAAATACTAACCGTGTTTGGAAATTTGACCCCCTCCTACCCCTGCACCTTCACACAGTTCATCACCCTCCTCGTTTCTCTTCGGAACAGTTAGCCCACAGTCTCAACAGTCTTCCGATCCTCTCTTCACCTTATGCTTACAGGATTGAATGGTTTGACCTCCTGGGAAACTGTCTGGGATTCAACCCAAGGCCAATACCAGATGTGGCCTCCTCATTGCAACCATTCCTAGTCGCTCCTCCCAACTCTCCTAAGAACTCTTCGCATGAGCCATTGCCAGTGCACTCACCACTGGCCCAATCTCTGTGTGAAGGTTTCTTTGGTGGCCCTAGGAAAAATCAGGAGCAACCCCACTCTTACTCAAACTCTGCCACCTGTAAAAAGGTACAATACGACCTTGCGATTCTGCAAGACCTGGTGTTCGAAGTGCGGAAGGAAGTGGATGACCTATGACTTCGTTTGGAAGTCTTGGATGGGAAGGGGACATAAATCCTGCAAATTCTTTCATCTTTGCATGGATCATGCCACCCCTCAACAGTTGCACCAAATGAATCAGGGGGAGAACAATCGATACTAGTCCCATGTCTGCATAGGAATCCGGTGGAGGAAGAAGCACCAGACTCGGCCCCAATGCTTAAGGCCACTTTCTTGGACGTGGTGCCACGTTACAAGCCCACAACTTGAGCAACACATGTGTCCATCTTCTTGTCACACTAGTTTTTTTGACTACATTTTTCCACTCAGTCATTTTAGTTATAATCTCTCATGTCTTTCTTACGTCAGTATTAGAAGGTATAACACTCTCAGTGAATTGGTTTCCCTCATCGGGCGATTCTACTCCAGGTTTTTAGTTGTTGTCTTATGACTGGTTTTTTTTGATACAATGTTTCTGGATTTGGGAGACTGGCTTAATTGGTTTTCCCACAGGGAAATTCAATAATTAGAGTCTGGGATAAACTGTCGATGCTGTAATTTTTGTTTTTGAAAGGATTTTTATAGAAACTTACTTACAAAAAATAAAACATCAGTTAAAAAATCTAAAAGGTGAAAATAGAGCAGGAAGTTGTGTGCTAGTATCATAAGTACAACAAAATGACTAATGGAACCATTGTAAATTAGATAACATTTCCCTCCTTGTGCTTAAAAACACCACTATTTTTAAATGCTTGGTTGTTAATTGTTTTCATTGTATATAGTTTTTTATATGGTTTAATATTTCTTAGGGTATATTGTAGTTCAATATTGTACTTGTGTTTTATTCCTAAATTTTTATTAATGAATGTTATAGATGTTTGGTAATTGTTTTTGCTCAAAAATACTATTATAATTGGCTCAACATACTATGAATAAGGGAATCAATTTTTTTTAAAAATAAATATATGTCATCGCAAGAGAGACGACCTCAAGAAATCTTGCGATGACATTTCTATAAAAATTATGAAAAATTGTATAGAAATTTTGTCACAAGATACCTTGTGATCGTCGCTCTTACGACGATCCCTTCGATAGCTAATTCGTCGCAAAATTTCTTCAACTTGTCTCTCTTGTGACAATATCCCTATATTGTCGTGCGTGTGATGATCTCCCTATATTGTCTCTCTTACGATGAACTCTCTAACCTATCGCTTGTGAGACGATCTCCCTTCCTTGTCTCTTTTGTGATGATTTTCATTTCTAGTGACTCTTGCGATGATTTCCCTTCCTTGTCTCTCTTTCAACGATCCCCCTACTTAGTCACTTTGGCGATGATATCTCTTCTTTGTCACTTTTGTGACAACTCCCTAGTGTCATCGCTCTTGTGATGTTGTGTCAGGTTCGTGACATTTGCCACATCACGTGAAGCAATGTTTGGGAGACCCAAGATTCATCACAATATCCACAACATAACGTTGCAAGAGTGTCAAAATAGCCATTGCAAAATGACCCAAATTTTCTAGTGTCATCCCATTCTTCCCATTGAATGAGGGACAACCCCTTCTTGGGTCAATACACCCAAAAATTCCAAGATATAAGGAAATGGGGGGTTCAAGTGATGAAAAGTGGTAAGGTCGAGAATTGTACAATGGCTCTTCAAGGTAATTCCTAGTGGAAAACCCAAGGAAGACCACTTACTAGGGAACAATGTCAACTACCAAGATGAAACATTGAAAAATCCATAATGTCCAAGCATATATCAAGAAATATAAAGAAGTCTAAGATACAACATACTCAAATTCCTTAAATATTGAAATGACACTCACCATAATACCTGAATTGTACCTCATGGAGCAAGGCCCAGTGCCTATTGGAATCCAACTGGTGTGGTGGATGCCATCTGAAAATATATGACCTCTGTGGTGGTGAGAAGGGTATCCATTTGTGCAAGTGGATATTGTTGGTCATGTAGTCTCTCGACACTCCATATCTTCAACCTGAGGGCCTAGAGACATAATCTCCTTAGTTATCCCACAAAATGGGGATAATATCTGGCTACTACTTGGGGACATGTGATAGTCATAGAGTGCACGAGAACCACAACATATCCTAGTGGACTTGTGTTTGTTGTTGATGCTTAAAACACAATGATGAATATTATGCTCGCAAATGATTGCCAAGATTTATTATATATTATATTAATAATAAACTAGTAGGTGGGACCCCCTTGTAGACTTGTGGAGCTATGGTGGATATGTTGCACTTTTATTTTGTTTTTTTATGTGATAATACCAACACAGTCTTCTACAATTCATTGTTTCAAATCATGGTTTAAAATGTTATGGTGGCATGAGATGGTTGGTTGATTAATGCATGGCACTGGATGGTTTTGAGGACCACTCGCAGATTATGTTAAGGTTTCCCTGTGGATGAACGGATTATTATCAGTTCTTTTTTTTATATTGCAATTAAACATGGTATTAGTTGGTTTAAATGATCTTGATAAGGGATAATATTGGGGTTCCTTTTAAATAAAAGAACTATACTTGAGTTCTAATGTTGTATTATTGTGACAAAGGAGGGGCACACTAAACCCTTGTTGCTATAGTTATGCGCCTTGTTGAATCTTATATGTTGATGCATATTGAGTAATGTTTATAGTGCATTGTCATTTTAAAGAGTTTAACATTACCAAGGGTGGCGCACTATGCAACTATGATATGGAAATGGATATGTGGTTGATTAAATTGTTAGTGCTATGGTAAATTGGTTGGCTCGTACTTTGAATTGAATGAGGTTGGAAGAGAAAAGTGATGTGCATTTACTGCATGTCACTCAAAATCCCCCTCACGCACGTCACCCTAGTCATTCTTGCATTTTGGTTTTGGCTCTGATGGTTGTTGTTGTTCCACTTTATTTAGCCGTGAAGGAGATATACAGTATAGTTTTCTTCCCCGCATAGGATTTTCCAGGTATGTGTTTCTTACTCTTCCATCCATGATGGTTACTCTACCTTTTGAATCAACTTTTGGCTCAGGATTGCTCGTGGTCTGTGTTTTTGTGTTTTTCTTAAATTGTTATGAGATATTTGAACTGTGTAGTGGTGTTGTGTCCATGGTTTCTTATGGTGATTATTTTGTATTGTTGGCACTTTAAAAAAATATTATTATTTTATCCTTGCTATGTGTAATCTTTGCGTGGGTTATTGATAGAAATGGCAGTGAAGCCTGCTTGGCCACATTTTGGGTTTTTGAGTCTGCTACCTCTGATGATATTGAATATCATGGCTTGCCAAAGCTCTGGGTTGTGTGTGTATCTTATTTATGGATTGTTATAACAAGTCTCTATGTTTAAGTTGCCCAATCCATGTTTGTCTCTGTGGATAATGTTTTCGACACTATGGGTTGCATTTTGAACTGTTGAAGGATTAAAGTGTTTTTTTTCCTTGTCTTGGAAAAACCCAGATCTATTAGATATCATTGCATTTCCCTCACTAAATTGTTTTCTTGGAAATCATTGCACAGTATGGGTTTAACATCACCCGAAAGTTGATGGAAGCATTACACATGCTTTTGGTTGGTCATAGATTTGTGCTTGGACACTCATATTACAATGTTGTTTAAGATATTGGTTTCATTTCATTCCTTGTTGGAAGTGGTTGACTGTTGTTTTGGTAAGCCTCACAGTCGATAGTATTGTTACATGTTATATGTCTGTGGTAAATTGTGAAAGGCATGAGTTGTCTACGATTTTCGAGGACTTAATCCTTTGATCAAACCACATGTTTTTGATCTCCACTTGCTTTGTTTAAAACCGAAATATAATTCTAATATCATTTTATTCCAGTCAAGGGTAAATAGATCACTGTGCGTGATTGGTTGATTAAGCACGATTTGGTTCTGTTATTCATTGGGAATTTCTAAAAGAATTATGTACCTAATTGCTTATTTGAATGTTGGGCTCGAAGTGTTGAATGTTATTCAGTTCAATCCTTATGTTGATTATATTTGAAAGACACTAGTGTGTGAATTGATTGGGGCTCGATTAAGAGTTTTAACGCCCAGTTTTGGTTGTTTTGAACAATGTTTAAATAATGTGGTGGTAAATACTATGCATTTTATTATTGGATAAGAATTGGATATAAATGGATAGAATCACTATGCATGTTTCTATTGGCTTTAAAGAAAGATTTAGCATTGGAATTATAAATGGTTGTGGCTCAAAGGGTTATTGTGGTTTATCATATCGATTGCAATGTTGTTTGTTAGGACTGCTATATAAAGATTATATGGGTACAAATGTTGTTGTAATTTAATATTTATGGGCATATGGGTTATTCTTTGGAAGCCCTCAAGCAATTGTTAAAGGAAGTAACAATTTAAATTGTAATGTTAAAAAGTGAATATTATTGAACTTTGGAGGCTTGAACAAAGATATGTTTGATTGTATGTTTTGGTTTATTTTTATATGAACAATATCCATATTGTGTCCCTGTCATTTTACCACTTTTGACTCATTAAATTCCCCTCATAATCCCAATTTCATTTATGACATCCTTGTTCTGTGAAATAAATTCAAAAGGTTTGTGTAGTAGCGACAAGAGAGATAACACAATAATGGTTGGCAAATGATATTTCTGTATTTTATTACACAGTTAAATTATTTAATTAATTGTTGAACAATATTTATGTATTAATCCCCTATCATTATACCACTTTTCTCTCATTTCACTCCCTGCATATGTCCCATGAACCCTATCACCCCCTTTTCACTTGGAGATTGTTAAATGGTTTGTTATGGATGGATTTGCATGTATCTCATGTAAATTTCTGAGCCAATTTTTTATTCATGCAAGAATAATTTCATGTATGGTTTATTAAGGGCTTAGTTACTGATGAACTACTGCTACAGGATGAGTTTCTTCAGTAGGCGCAGCCATAGCAGAAGTAACATAGGTCGGGGAAATTATAACAGAGGTCCTAGAAGGCCTATATTTTCCATTTATTTTCATGTTGATCCCCAAGAACTGAAACAGTTGTTCCAAGTTGGGTTCTTTAACTGGATTGGGAATGGAATAGTACACCCTCAACCAAAGAGACCTCCCTTCAAACCTAAAAACATCCATGAAATTCACGCTCCTCCTCATGTGTCTTTGCAACCAGAAGTCCCTGCAAATGATGGATGGAAAGAGATTGTCAACCCAACTGTCTCTCACCATCATGGTTGGCCCAACATGCCATTACCTCTTCCACCACCTATAAATCCTAATGTCCATATTTCTCGTGCTGAGTCACTTGTTCAATCCTCACATGCTAGTAAAAGACTAACAATTGATGTCCCCCATGTGCAAGTTAAAGGAAAAGCAACTGCCTCTCGTTCTTCTCCATCAAATGATTCCTCAAAATCTGTGTCTTCCCGCATGCACTTGAAAGATGATTGTTCCCATGTTATCAGTGAGATAAATCCTCAAGGTTCTAATCAACCACATGATACTTCCGGGATATCAAAGGGGGAAAACGGTGATAAAATAAAAATTGTCTATCAGAGTGGCAAGTATGGATTTTAGTTTATATGTTATTATGGTTGAGTTGATGAATACAATGTTAATGATTTCATAATTTTGGGACAACAAGCTATGTTTTGGTATTTTGTGGATCATATGGATAATATGGATGATGTGGATATTTATATATATTTTTGGATATGATATAAGTTATTTTTGATGTTTAAATATCTAATTTGAAAGATATTTAAGGGATCTACAAGGGTGGCATGTGTTAAAATGATTATCCATTTGTGTTATATTTTATGATTTGAAAAGAAGAAAAGACATGAGTCACAAGGGTCCCACCTACCTAGTTATTATTAATTAAAGACACTTAATTATTATTATTATTATTATTTATTTCTCCTAAAATAATTAGTTAAGTCAAACTAACTTAACTAAAGAAAGTAGTTGAACTACTTCAACTTGTTTGGAAAGAATAAAAGATGAATGAGAAGAAGAAACAAGAGGAGAATAGAAGGAGAAATCAAGACTAAGGTTTTCTCTTTTGATTTCATAAGATAGTTTCAGTTTGCATTCATTCTTGAGTTTATTCAAAGCTTAATTCTCTTTGTGATAGCATGGTCTTGTTGTACGCAACAAGGTTCAATACCGAACCAAACTTTTCAGACACTTCTTTTAGAGGTGTTTATCCATCCTTGATAGTCTATGTATTCCCTTATGTTTGTGAATTAAGTTTCATGGTTGATAACGAATATCTTGTAGAGTCAAATTGGAAGAAGTATGTGGCAAGATGATCCAGATTAAAAATTTCAGTTTTACTTTATTGTCAGAGTCTTTTTGTATGGTGTTCATCAGGGATCTCTAAATCAAACTTTGGTCCATGTCCTCTCAGGGTTTTATAAAGAGAAAAACACTTTTGATATCTCATAATGAAATAAATAAGATTTTTATTCCGTCTTATATCCGTGTATTGATGAATTGGTTATTTTTCTCTTTTTGATCTCAATGTTTACTTCCTGTAATATGTATGTATTTCAAAAACTTATATAAATTTTATTTCATATTGTAACATTCTTTTTGTAAATAAATCAGCCTTGATCCTAGTAATTAATACTTACAGATTGAGAGAATATTTTGAGGCTATAAAACCAAGGGTGATATTTCCGACTATATTGTCCTAGCCAGACAAGATTTGAAAATGATTGAGTAAGGTAATTCATACCTTTTACTCAACATTTATTTCGTGACCATACTAGGGAGATATTCCATATCTCTTTGGTTGATTGTATTCATGATATCATTGAATATTTCTGCTTTTGTTTTTTGTTCTTTGACTATTTTATTTTCCTCATGACAATACTTGTTACAAGGAAACCCAATATTGAGCCTAGTATTAAAGAAAAAACCAACATTACTTTAACTTTATTTAATACCATCTTATAAACTGCTAACACCCAGGTTGATCTTGAACACTCATGGCCAGTAATTGAACAAGACATAAGTGTTCGAGAACGTTGGGAGGCTAGGCAAAGGAAGCGTAGGAATCAACTATAGGTTTCTTTTTCCTAATTTTTCGATCTTATTTTCATGTCCTTAAACCCTCACATATCTAGGAGAAGAAGAGGTTTATCTCTTGAAATCACTCCTATCGCTGAAATAGGAAGAATAAACGTTGTTTTGTCAACCCAACAAGGTACTCTAAGGAGAACTTTGTCTGATTCAAATAGTTCATCTTTCTCACCCTTACCCATCATTGCATCAGTGGGTGGCTCTGGTGGCACTAGAGGTGCTTCTTCATCTCAACCTTCAACCTCGTCATTGATTGGTAGATTGTATAGCCATCAAGTACCTTTCCAATCTACTACCAAACCCACCAAGGTCATAAATAAGTATGGACTTTTTCAATTCGAAGAAGATGCTACTACTACCTCATGGCATGTATCCTCCCCTTTAAATCTAGAAGCTGCCACTTAGTCGTTACAAAAATTAAAATATAATCTCCCGATGTTTTCAGGAAATAACACAGTCACTACAAATGAACACTTGGTGGCATTCTATAATTCCTCTCACAATATAGGAGATAATGACAATGATACTTGTATGCGCTTGTTTGTCAACTCTCTCGAAGGGAAAGCAATGATAGATTTATTCGATATCCCTCCTAAGATTCTTTCCACTTGGGAAGAGTTAGTTTATTGGTTCAAATCTACTTATGGGCAGTCTAAGAGCCCAACTACAAAATTATGAGAATACAATAATATTGTGTACAAAGACGGTGAGACTATCAAGTTTTTCAACCTACGTTTCACCAAGTTGTATAATCAAATTCCCAAACTTATTCGCCCCCAGATCCAAGCCGCTTTTATGCATTACTACAATGCTCTACCTTCCCCTTATAATCATAGGCTCGAATACAAATCTATTAAAAATATTGGTTCCGCTTTGCATACTTGTCTAGAGTATGAAGAACAACTAGAAAGAGCATGTCTTCCCAAGCGAGACTCAATTAAACAAACATACATGTCTTCCCTCTTACAGATTGTACATGATATGACTAACCGAATGATAGCATACGAGCGAAAGGGAAATGCCCCTTCACATACTCCTGGGGCCTCATCTTCTTCTTCACCATATTTTAGGAATCCTAATGAAAACAACTTTTATCCCAAAGCCATCATTCCTAGCAGTTGGTGTAAATTTTGCAAGGAACATCATGAGGAAAGTACTTGTGAGGTAAAGAAGAGTGCCAAAGATAAAATCTTTGTAAAAATTCCTGAAACTACCATTCATCTTCTAGATTTCACAGAACCAGAGGATGTCATGATCATAAACACTAGGAATACATCCTATGCTTCAAAAGTAAAATATGATCCCCCTCATGCTTCTTCTATCCCAGGATCATCTTCGCAAGCTATTGTTGAACAAGCTACCAAGAATATTGATAGTCAAGGAACTTTGTCCCCTCTTCTCTCTTCCAAATACAAAATTCTCAACAAATTGGCTAATATCAAGGTCGATGCTACTCTTCTGGACATGGTTGTCATCCCTGAGAAACAAAAGCATCTAAAAAAATTCATGGAAGGAAAAGATTCCACCATAGCCAATCTCTCTGAAGAGGTAAAAGAAGAGGATTATAGTGTAAATAAAGTAGGTGTAAATAGTTTTAGACACCTAACAAAAAATCCCCCGTTTTTCATTTATGTAATATTATGGACAAAATATCCCATTGTTGCCTAATTGACGGTGGTTCAGGCCCAAGCGTAATGTCAAAAATTATTATAGAAGAGATAGTCTTGTCTTGTACCAATGAAAATTCTAGAAGCATGCTCTCATATAATAGTCTACACTAATCGACCATAGGTGATATCAAAGATGTGACTTTGGTTCAGTGCACACATCTTGAAATAAGGACAACCCTTAATATTCAGGTAATTGACATGCCAGTAAGTAATTATTCCATCATCTTAGGAAGAGACTGGCAAGCCTTGACAGGTGGAAATATTTCACTTGATGGGACACACTTATCCGTTCCTCAAAATGGAAATAATATCATAGTCCTAAGAAAGGGAATAATTTCACTATATATAGAAAAAATTCCACAACCTAATGTAAACTATGTTGGGGAGGAATTAGGAGTGTACTCCATCTTTTCATATGAAGATAACACTACCCTGGAAAAAATTGACCTAGAGGATGGAATGTGGCATATGCACTTTGATGGCTCATGCTACAATGAAGGTAATGGAGATGGAATTATATTGTACTCACCTGTAGGTAAAATTCACAAATTTTTGTATATGTTAGAGTTTTCTTGCACAAACAACGTCACCGAATTTGAAGCATTATTGCTAGGCATTGAAAATGCCTATAATCTGGGTGGTGGACACCTTACAGTTTTTGGGGACTCTGAGCTTGTTGTGAACCTTGTACGTAAAATATATTCTCCTAGAAACAAGTTAATGAAACACTACACCCAAAATGTTTGGGCACTTATCTCGAACTTATTATCATTTAACATCACTCATGTTAAAAGGGAATTGAATTCAATGGCTGACAGGTTAGTTGTTTTTGCAACCTCTCCTACTCGAATTTTTTTTCCACAAAGACCTGATTGTACTTTTCAATATTTATATCGTCCTCATATACCTGAAAATGTAGAGTCGTGGCAAGTCTTCCCTAGTGATGAAATCATCTATGTTTTCATACAAAATGAACCATATAAGCCTAAGGAGATTATATCCATGGAAAATAAAAAAAATTCGAAGGGATTGACTCCTCTAGAAAGTTATTTTTCATCGAGTGATGTAGGAAACAAAGAAAATCATAAAGAAGAGGAGTCAAAAAGGAAAATGGGTGAAACCATTTCCTTGAACATTGGGACACCCGATTTCCCAAATAATGTTAAGATAGGTGCCCAATGTATTGATGAAGAAAAGTTGAAATTCACTGAGTTACTTCATGAATTTCAAGATGTTTTCTCTTGGTCTTATGAGGATATTTGTGGTTTTTATCCTATTGTTATACAACATGCTATTCCTATCAAGGAAGGTATAAAATTGGTTAGGAAAAAACAAAGACCCATTAACCGCGCACTTGAAGCCACTAATCGGAAGGAGTTGGAAAAACTCTTGAAAGCTGGGATAATTTTCCTTGTTAAGTATTCTGAGTGGGTTTCCAATTTGGTTCCCCTTTGGAAAAAAACTGGTCAGATCTAACTGTGCATTGATTTCTGTGCATTAAACAAAGTGAGCGTAAAAGACCATTTTCCTCTCCCTAATATGGAAATGATTTTGCAGCAAGTTGCAGGGTCACAAATGATGTCCTTACTTGATGGTTTTTTTGGCTATAATCAAATCAAGGTAAAAAGGAATGATAAATACAAAACCACTTTCACTGCACGTTGGGGAAAATTTGCTTATGAACGCATTCCTTTTGGTTTATCTAATGCATGTGCCACTTTCCAAAGAGCTATGCAGATAGATTTTGACGATTTGATTGGTAAGCTTATTTAGATTTATCTTGATGACTTGATTGTATATTCAAAAAACTGATTAGATCATTTTGGTCATCTTAGAAAAGTTCTCATTTTGGTGATGCAGAAATTTTGGCATTTTTAAAAATCCTTCTAAGTCTATTTTCGGCATTACTAAGGGTACGCTCCTTGGAAATATTGTATATGATTCATGAATAAGTATAGATATCGAAAGGATCGATGCTATTTTAAACCTTCCTTCTCCCACTTCCAAAAAGGAGGTTCAAGCCTTTATGGGCATTATCAACTTTGTCCGTAGATTTGTCCTTGATTTTGCTGTAATGGTCAAACCATTTCACAATCTTCTCAAGAAATATCACTCCTTTTGTTGGACTGAATACATTGAGAATGATTTTGTTAGTATTAAGAAGGAAATCATTTCCGCACTGGTTTTGGTGAAACCGGATTTTGAGAAAGACTTTATTGTATACACTAATGCCACAGAAGAAGCAGTTTCTGCTATTATTGTACAATGTAATGACAAGAATAATGAAAAACCAATAGCTTACATGAGTCAAAGCTTATCAGATGATGAGTTCAAATATCCTTATATTGAAAAACATGATTTTTCTCTTGTTAAGGTTGTGGAAAAATTTTGCCACTTTATCTTAGGTAAGCACACACTGGTAAAAGTCCCTTTTTCTGCTGTCAAGTTTTTTCTCTCACAAAATTATCTTTCAGGAAAGCTTGCACATTGGCTTGCCAAGCTCTAGGAGCATGATTTAACCATCATAAATTCAAAAAAATTAAGGGACAAGACTTATCCCTTCACTTCAATCAACATGTTGAAGCACCTGAAGAAATTGACGAACATGATAATCCTATGTCAGCACTATTTTATATTGATAGTCAAATCCTTCCTATAGTTGAACATCCCTGGTATAAATATCTAGTGTATTACTTGCAAAATCATAGATGTCCAGATAGCTTAGATACTCATCAAAGGAGAAGGATCCATATTGAATCTTCTAGATATGTTATTTTAGGAGAATTCTTGTTCAGGAGATTTGTCGATGGTATATTACTTCATTGTGTAAATAATAAGGAAGCAAAGAAACTGTTACAAGAAACCCATGGATCTTCATATTTTTCTGCTAAAACTAATGCTTTTAAAATCATGAGAAAAGGGTATTACTGGCCTTCATTTTTTTGAGATTCTTATCATTTTTCAAGATCTTTTGACAAGTGCCAAAAGTTCGTTGGGAAAGAACATTTGTCTTCCATGCCTTTGCAGCCTGTCATCCTTGATTTTCCTTTTTCAAAATGGGGTCTGGACTTTATCGGTCCTATTAATCCTCCATCTTTAGTAGGGAAAGTTTTTATCTTGACAACCACAAACTATTTTATGAAATGGACTAAATTTGTCCCACTTAAACATTCGCAGGATGAATAGGTTATTTCTTTCCTTGAAACTAATATTTTCTCTAGATTTGGCATTCCTTTAGAAATTATTACAGATAACGGCCCCACTTTTATTTCTGCTAAGCTAACTCAGTTTCTAGATAAGATGGGAGTTAAACATTTTACCTCATCAGCTTATTACCCTCAAGGAAATGGGCAAGCTGAGTCTACTAACAAAAATATGGTTAGAATTATCAAGAGGCTCATTGAAGATAAGCCTCGACAATGGCACACCCTCCTCACTTACACCTTTTGGGAAGATCAGACTAATACCAAGGTGAGCACAGGTTGCACTCCCTTTCAACGTGTTTATGGTCAAGAAGCCATTTTTCCTACCGAGTTGGACTTTTCTTCTCTAAGGCTGATGCTACATATTGAAGAATTAAATTCTTCTAATATATCTCAAAGTATAAATGCACTATTGTATTTAGAGGAACTAAGGATGTTTTCCTTGGAGAACATGAAGAAAAGACAACAAATCGTAAATACATATTTCAATAAAAGAGCAAAAGATGTCAGATTTAAAGTAAATGAGAAAGACTTGCTTTGGGATTCATCTCATGCTGATAGAGGAAGGCATTCAAAGTTTCAAAAGTTATGGTGTGTACTTTTAAAATCACTTTTGTCTTGGGCACAAATTCGTATCTTCTAAAGGACTTGGAAGAGCTATTATTTTCCTATAGCACCAATGGTTCCCACTTGAAACACTATGTGGAACCAGTTTGAAAGTTAAAATGTTGTATGGGAATTACTTATGTATTAAAGTTTTTGTTTCATTGCTTTGATTTTGCTTTGTTGTTTTATTTTTATGTTGTTTCATTTCTGTTGTTTTTCTTTTATTAATATATTTTCTTTTTAGAAATAAAATTATGGATCAGTTTTCCACAACGATGCTATTTTGCAAGTATTTTTAATCAATAACAACGAGGTTACACAATTATCATGATGTCCTCCTTATAGACATCACTGAAATTTGTCTCTACTTCTAGTACTATTGTTAGATAGATAATTAGATTTCCATCCCTACTTTTTGTCTTCCCTTTCTTCCCTCCACCCTGAGATTCAAAAAGACTGCACCAGAAGTTTTTCTCCTTTAAACAATAAATGATGTCACTATGATTAATCGAATGTTATGCATTCATGAATAAGCCTCTCATACGTAAAAATTTCCATGAGTTATTCCCAAAATCCCGAATCATTTTTTCCCTTAAACCGCCTCTCTTCCCTTGTTGCATAATTATTATGATATATAATTCCTTGATATAATGTTCACCTGGTCTACGAAACTAGACATTTTGAGTTCTTAATCTATTGGAAACAGATTTCCCTTTGGAGTCCCCAGTTTGTTGACGCTTAAAAATGCAACGATGAATACTATGCTCACAAATGATTGCCAAGATTTATTATATATCATATAAATAATAAACTAGTAGGTGGGACCCCCTTGTAGACTTGTGGAGCTATGGTGGATATGTTGCGCTTATATTTTTTTTTCTTATGTGATGATACCAACACAGTCTTCTACAATTCATTGTTTCAAATCATGGTTTAAAATGTTATGGTGACATGCGATGGTTGGTTTATTAATGCATGGCACTGGATGGTTTTGAGGACCACTCGTAGATTATGTTAAGGTTTCCCTACATATGAAGGGATTATTATCATTTTTGTTTTGATATTGCAATTAAACATGGTATTAATTGGTTTAAATGATCTTGATAAAGCATAATATTGGGGTTCTTTTTAAATAAAATAACTATACTTGAGTTCTAATGTTGTATTATTATGACAAAGGAGGGGCACACTAAACCCTTGTTGCTATAGTTATGTTCCTTCTTGAATGTTATATGTTGATGCACATGGAGTAATGCTTATAGTGCATTGTTATTTTAAATATTTTAACATTACCAAGGGTGGCGAACTATGCAAATATGATATGGCAATGGATATGTGGTTGATTAAATGCTTATTGCTATGGTGAATAGGTTGGCTCGTACTTTGAATTGAATGAGGCTGGAAGGGACAAGCGAAGTGAATTTAATGCACACCACTCAAACTGCCCCTCGAGCCCATCACCCTAGTCATTCTTGCATTTTGGTTTTGGCTATTGTGGTTGTTTCTATTCCTCTTTGTTCGGTCGTGAAGGAGATATACAATCTAGTTTTCTTCCTCGCACATGTTTTTGCAGGTATGGGTTTCTTACTCTTCCATCCATGATGGTTACTATGCCTTTTGAATCAACTTTTATCTCAAAATTGCTCGTGGTCTGTGTTTTTCTTAAGCTGTTATGAGATATTTGAACTATGTATTGGTGTTGTGTCTGTGGTTTCTTATGGTTATTATTTTGGACTATTGGCACTTTAAAAAAAACATGATTATGCTATCCTTGCTGTGTGTAATCTTTGTGTGGGTTATTGATAGAAATGGCAGTGAAGCATGCTCGACCACATTTTGGGTTTTTGAGTTTGGCACCTCTGTTGATATTGAATATCATGGCTTGCAAAAGCTTTGGGTTGTGTGTGTATATTATTTATGGATTGTTACATCAAGTCTCTATGTTTAAGCTGCCCACTCCATGATAGTCTATGTCCATAGTGTTTTCGACCCTCTAGATTCCATTTTGAACTGTTGAAGGATTAAAGTGTTTTTTTTCCTTGTCTTGGAAAAACCCTGAGCTGTTAGCTATCATTGCATTTCTCTCACTAACATTGTTTCTTGGAAATCATTGCATAGTATGGGTTTAACATCACCCAGAAGTTAATGGAAGCATTACACATGCTTGTGGTTGGTCACAGATTTGTGCTTGGATGCTCATATTACATTGTTGTTTAAGAGTTTGGTTTCATTTCATTCCCTGTTGGAAGTGGTTGACTGTTTTTTTTGTATCCCTCACAATCGAAAGTATTGTTACATGTTATATGTCTATGGTAAATTATGAAAGGCATGAGTTGTCTGCGATTGTCGAGGACTTAATCCTATGATTGAACCACCTATTCTTGATCTCCACTTGCTATGTTTAAACCCTAAATATAATTCCAATATCATTTTACTCCAGTCAAGGGTAAATGAAGCACTGTGTGTGCTTGGTCGATTGAGCATGATTTGGTTATGTTATTCATTGGGAATTTATAGAACTCTATACCTAATTTAATATTTGAATCTTGGGCTCGAACTGTTGAATGTTATTCGGTTCAATCCTTATGTTGATTATATTTGAAAGACATTTGTGTGTGAATTGATTGGGGCCTGATTAAGAGTTTTAACTCCCAGTTTGGTTGTGTTGAACAATTTTTAAATAATGTGGCGGTAAATATTGTGCATGTTCTTCTTGGATAAGAATTGGATATAAATGGATTGAATCACTGTGCATGTTTCTATTGGCTTCAAGGAAAGATTTAGCATTGGAATTATAAATGGTTGTGGCTCAAAGGGTTATTGTGGTTTATCATATCGATTGCAATGTTATTTGTTAGGACTGGTATATAAAGATTATATGGGTACAAAGGTTGTTGTAATTTAATATTTATGGGCATATGGATTATTGTTTGGAAGCCAACAAGCAATTTTTAAAGGAAGTAACAGTTTAAATTGTAATGTTGAAAAGTGAATATTGTTGAACTTTGGAGGCCTGAATAGAAATCTTTTTTATTGTTTGTTTTGGTTTATTTTTATATGAACAGTAGCCATATTTTGTCCCTGTCATTTTACCACTTTTCACTCATTAAATTCCCCTAATAATCCCAATTTCATTTATGACATCCTTGTTCTGTGAAATAAATTCAAAAGGTTTGTGTAGTAGCGACAAGAGAGATAACACAGTAATGGTTGGCAACTGATATTTCTGTATTTTATTACACAGATAAATTATTTACTTAGTTGTTGAACAATATTCATGTATTAATACCCTATCATTATACCACTTTTCTCTCATTACACTCCCTCCATATGTCCCATGAACCCTATCACCCCCTGTTCACTTGACGATTGTTAAATGGTTTTTTATGGATGGATTTGCATGTATATTGTGTCAATTTATGAGCCAATGTTTTATTCATGCAAGAAGAATGTCATGTATGGTTTAATAAGGGATTATTTATTGATGAACTCATGCTACAAGATGAGTTTCTTCAGTAGGGGAAACCATGGAAAAAGTAACAAAGGCCAGGGAAATTATAACAAAGATCCTAGAAGGCCTAGATTTTCCATTCATTTTGATGTTGATCCCCAAGAACTGAACCAGTTATTCCAATATCGGTTCTTTAAATGTATTGGGCATGGAATAGTACACCCTCGGCCAGAGAGACCTCCCTTCCAGCCTCAGAACATAGCTGGAATTATCGTTCCTCCCCATGTGTATTTGCAACTAGAAGTCCTTGCAAATGATGGATGGAAAGAGATTGTCAACCTGACTGTCTCTCACCATCGTTGTTGGACCAACATATCATTACCTCTTCCACCACCTATAAATCCTAATTTCCATATTTCCCGTGCTGAGTCACCTTTTCAATCCTTACATGCTAGTAAAAGACTAAAAACTAATCTCCCCCATGTGCAAGATAAAGGAAAAGCAGTTGCCTCCCCTTCTTCTCCATCAAATGATTCCTCAAATTATGTGTCTTCTTGCATGCAATTGAAAGATGAGTGTTCCCATGTTATCGGTGAGATACAGCCTCAAGGTTCTAATCAACCACGAGCTACTTCCGGGAAATCAAACAGAGACAACAGTGATAAAAGAAAAATTGCCTCTCAGAGTGGCAAGTATGGCTTTTAGTTTATATGTTTTTATGGTTGAGTTGATGAAGACAATGTTAATGATTTTAGAATTTTTGGGCAACAAGCTCTATTTTGGTATTTTGTGGATCATATGGATAATATGGATGATGTGGATATTTATATATTTTTTGGATATGATATAAATTATTTCTGATGTTTAAATATCTAATTTGAAATATATTTAAGGGAGTTACAAGGTTGGCACGTGTTAAAATGATTATCCATTTGTGTTATATTTTATTATTTGAAAAGAATAAAAGACGGGAGTCACAAGGGGTCCCACCTACCTAGTTATTATTAATTAAAGACCCTTAATTATTACTATTATTATTTATTTCTCCTAAACTAATTAGTTAAGTCAAACTAACTTAACTAAAGAAAGTAGTTCAACTACTTCAACTTATTCGGAAAACATAAAAACTGAATGAGAAGAAGAAACAAGAGGAGAATAGAAGGAGAAAGAAAGATAAAGGTTTTTTCTTTTGATTTCATAAGATAGTTTCAATTTTCATTCATTCTTGAGTTTATTCAAAGCCTATTTTTCTTTGTGACAACAGGGTCTTATTGTAGACAACAAGGTTCAAGACTTAACAAAACTTTTCAGACACTTGTTTTAGAGGTGTTGATCCATCCTTGATAGTCTGTGTATTCTCTTAGGTTTGTGAATCAAGTTTCCTGTCTGATAAATAATATCTTGTAGAGTCAAATTGGTAGTAGTTTGTGGCAAGCTGATCCATATCATAAATTTCAATTTTACTTGATTGTCAGATTATTTTTGTATGGTGTTCATCGGGGATCTCTAAATCAAAATTTGGTCCATGCTCTCTTAGGTTTTTGTAAAGAGAAAAACATTTTTGATATCTCAGAATGAAATAAATTGGATTGCTATTATGTTTTATATCTGTGTATTGATGACTTGGTTATTTTTCTCTTTTTGATCTCCATGTTTACTTTAAGTAATCTTTATATATTTCAGAAACTTATATAAATGTTATTTCATATTGTAAAATTATTTTCATAAATAAATGAGCCTTGATGCTAGTAATTAATACTTACAGATTAAGATAATTTTTTTGAGGCTATAAAACAAGGGTGATATTCCCGACTGTCGTTTCCTATCCAGGAAATATTTGAAAATGATTGAGTAAGGTAATTCATACATTTTACTCAACACCTGCCAAAACTCAGACAAAGACATCATACCATATAGGGTGTTTCTATCACCATTTATTCATATACATAGAAATAAAAAGTGAAAACTAATCTAGAAATAATAATTTTGACATTTAAAAAAAAATTATAAACTACGCATGAAATCGATATGCAATTAGAGAAAAATGAAAAATGAAATGCATATAAACTAATATGTGAAATCAATATGCAAGTGAAAGGAAAGAAAGATTACCTACCTACTTACCTGGGGCCTTGGGGCCCTGAAGATCAGGTGATGGGTGATGTTAGGTGAAGTCGTACAACTAGTGCAACTAGATGGTCATCTCATCAAAGTACATCCCCTTATGCTTAATCATATAATAAAAAAAAAAGATAATTAAAGAACATAATAATCATGAGTATAAACACACATATAATTGATCATGAAATAAAACTCATGGAGATATTTGGGAGGGAGGAAATCCTGTTGGAAAGAGAAACAATCAGCCTCATCATCCCACTAGAAACTGTATCCACAAGCCTGATCAATCCATCCATGAAGAGGGATACCATATATAGATGAAGACCCTTCATTATATTCACTCAGAAAATCATTGCTCACTAAAGGCTGAGAAAGGAAAAGAGATCCCAAGAAAACCCTTTGATTTCCCAAGCAAGAGGAAACGAGGTAAGGCACAACCTTAGAGAGAAAATCCTCTGTTGGATTTAGGAAACATCTCTTCTTTTTCTTCAAATCCCTATCCAAAGTATCAACATGAAAGTAATTACATTTGGTAGTGTGGACCTCAGATTTCTTTGGGCTAACCACAACCTGGTGTCTATGAAAATATGAGCACAATGGTTGGAAGTCCTCATAGAACAAATATGCATCCTTAAAACGGTATGCATCAAGGGATGAATGAATATCAACCTGAGTATGTTGCAATAAGTCATCCTCGAAGGGGAAGAACAAATATGTAACCATATCATCACTAGGCTACCAAACATCTGAATCATACATGCATGGCGACTAGTCCTATGAAGATGACACTCCAACCCCCTTTGCCTGAGAGCTACCTTCAACATCATAAATGGTATCTCTATCAATACAGAAGCAAAGCACATCCCATCTATGTCTCCCAACCTGTATGAAATCATCAATGTGGTCGTAAACTATATCCGAGGGTTTTTCCACGAATTCATCAACATCATAGGATTTGATTACTTCTTCACAAGACTTGATAACTTCATTTCCTTCAAAAGGGAAATTAGATAATAATGTATCGTTTAGACCTTCCACAAGAGAGACTTCATAAATATACTTTTGGCATTTTTCCTCATTTCCAAAGTCATGGAACAAAGAATCATCAAATTTTTCAAAAGGATTATAACTCATCATGTTCTCTTCTTGATGTGCAGGAGAAGTAGATGTTTCGATATCGTCATCAAGTGGAAGGGAAAATACTTCATCTTCATCACATATCTCATCAGGAATTCTTCATCGAGATATTCTTTAAGATTTTCGTCATGAAGATGTTCTTTGGCTAAATCTTTGTTATCTTCAATAGGATCAAAGAACTCATTGTATTGATCTTGATCCATAATGGGTTTATAGAGTTTCTTGGGCATGCAGAGTGGTTCATCATGTTTTGGGAAGTTTTCCTAGTACCCATATTTCTCGATCACAACATCGTATAATGGATCTGTTCCTAAATATGCAATGGCCACTTCCCACGTTGTGTTTAGGGTAGGAATTTTCTCATAATCGTCAATGATGGCATCAAGCTCTTCTTCTCTTCATTGAAAAAACTTAACCAGAAAATCCTTATCGGGGAAAAGTTTGATTAGTTGTTCGCAAAACTTGAAATATTCATCTTTTCTCTGCAGCTTGAGACACTCAAAAGTTTGCTCATTTATTTTGTCAACTTCTTATCTTTCAGCTATTTTTTCAACAAACTCTGGAAGACGTGTTTCTCTCAAGGATTCAATAGGATCAAGCTCAAAACCTTCACTCAAAAAAGTATCCTTCAAGTCATGAATTGTATCTTCAAGGATTTAGCTTCTAGTCCCCAATGTTTAAGGAACTCTCTGATGAGGGTTGTCAAAGAAGATATAATTATTTTCTTGTAATAATCCTTGATCCAATTCCTTTGTTCACTTCCTAAGGATAACAAGAACAACTACAGGCATACATCCTCATGTTGTGCACTTATTGGGCACATGCCTATTTTGAGAAGGAAGTCTATTTTTGGCGCATGCCTATTTTTGGAGACATATATGTTTTGGGGAAAGACCTATTTTTGGAAAGAAAGACCTAATTTTGGAGCACACACAAAAGGTGGCAAGAAAGCAAGATGCAAAAAAATAATGAAAAACAACATGTAGGAGGAATAACAACATGGTGTGCAGGAAGAAAATCATAACCATGATAGGATTAGGTTTTTTTACAAATATTGTAATGGCTATAATCCTATAAAGTAGTATAAATAAAATACCTAGGAGGTCTAGGCAAGGGGGAGAAGAGAGATATTGTACTGAGGAAAATATGTCAGTTAAATGTTTAGAGGTAATTAGTTGGAAAAATATAGATTGTAATAAGTCTTATAAAAGAGTCGAGTAAGTTAGTCCTTGAGGGTTGGCTCACAGGTTGATGATCTTGGTGCAATCTAGTCAGTCTCACAGAGGGTTCTTACCCTCATTTAGATTGTATTACTGAAGATGTAATGTGTGTTCAACACAAGATTTTGCAGCAAAATAAATAAAAGAGCAGAGAAGCCAGATCTTTGTGGAAGTAGCCCCAGGAGGGGGTGAACCACGGTAAACCTTGTATTTTGTGTCATTGTTAATGAACGATTTTCTTTATGTTGATCATTAGCTTAAGAATGAATAGTTAAAGTATCCATAACAACATACATGCATAGGTTTAACGATAAATAAATCATAGAAGTAATTGAATTATTAACAAGGAAGAAAGGACCCAATCCCAATCCCCACTCATTCCTAGACTTCAAACACTTGATTATTGCATTCCCCCATAAAATCTATCTCGGGTGAGACTGCATTGTGCACCCTGTGCGCAATGTTTCCTTCTGGTTTACCAGGATGGCCGATAGTTTTTTAGGGTTTTGTTGTGTTAGCACATATGGTTGTAAAGGAGTGTGTCCCCTTAGGAATTTACCCCTTGGTGAAAAAATGAAGGAAATCGAGCTAAAAAACTACAAAATGTGTTATATCCAAGGTCGGGAGGATTGATTTGACCTCTTGGCATGTTGTGATAAGGCACACGTAGATCTGGGCAGCTTATCATACCACGCTCATATATACAGCCCACGTTCCATATGAGACCCCCCCGACCTTCTGCCTTTAACGGGGGGGTCTGAGCAGGTGGTTTTCTGGCATGGGCCCCTCACATACATGTCACCTTCTCATCAACTCAGAACCCCCCCCCCCNNNNCCGAGATAACCTGCTTACTTCCCGCATTCCCACCAACACCTGTCCTCCACTCACATCACTCGCATGCATGTCCCCTTCCCCCTATCACATATCCCCTCTCACCTCCCAACATGTGTCTTCCACTTCCCTTCCATGCCACCTCCATCAAATTGTCGTGTTACCCCGACCACTCACATCCCTCTTCCTCCACATCTTATCCCCATGCCACATCACCCTCGCACCTTTTTACACCTCATCTCTCTCTCTCCGATGCTCATGTGTTCCTAGTTTTCGCTCTTCCACCACATCCTTCCACTTGGCCATAGATCAATCATCATGCCATGCAATTTTGCACCAATCGCTTCACATATCACCATCATTTTACTCCACGTCTACCTGCCAGTTTCCCCCTGCAAGTATCCAACAAAGATCCATATGGAAAAAGAGTGGGGCGAGGCTGCCATGCTTTCCAGGTGAAGAGTTGGCTCAGGGATGTCTTGATCCCGATGTACACAGTTAATGAAAGTGAGAAAGGTTTTTTAAACCTTGTCTCACCGCATAAATGGAAATCCAGGAAGGATTGTCAGCAAGTCTATTTCTCTGCGGGTCCCTCCTGAAGCACGTTTCCGTCTGACAGAAGATTGCACGCACATTTTTCTAGAGAACATGTAGACGTAAAGCCTTGAATGCAAAGACTTGAGCATGCCTCTATTGTTAGTGGCGAATTGTTCTGAGTATATAGAGTCAATTTTCATATCTTTTTATGGTCGATGGTTGAGATAGGCTCTCGTATTGTAAAATATTGATGAAGCTTTGGTTCTCTGGTTATGTAGCTTGATTTGAGACTTCTTGTTTAATGAAAGTCATCTTTCTTCTTCGTCTGATTTTCCTCTGATATTGAAGCGTCCATGATTGAAGGATTCACATGGATTTTATAGTTGTATTGTGATGTATGTTTGATTACAGTTCTGTTTTAAGGTTCTTCAGTTTTCTGAAACTTTGAATTCAAAGAGGATCTTGTGTTTGAATTTTTTCCTCCTTAGGAAGCTGGAAGACCTAATGTCCATGGAATACCTGTACATTCTCCCCACTATTTATTCCCCCTATTCAAATTTAATACAACTTATTGACTGAAGTTGATTAAGACCTCAACTGCTTGTGCATGTTGGTTCAATTTTGTAAGTTAAAACGATATTATCTTGAGTTTGCACCCATTTGACCTCTTTAAATTTATTTCATTTTGACATATAAACTGATGGGTACTGGGCTTAGCTTCAATGCAATATGAAGGTGACTTCTAGTGCTAACATGTTGGAAACATCTTTGAGAACGGAACCTGGGTCTGCCAAGAAGAAGTGAAGAACCAACACATGATTATGTTGCCAGCTGGAATGACATAGGATTGAGTGGATGGGATCCATGAAAGAAATGCATGGAGAATGAAAGTATAGAAGGGAATTTTCAGGCCATGGAATCCAACAAAGGTGATCTAAAAATGATAAAGGCTTGTATTCTTGAAATATTTGCAAAGTTTTATTTAAGTGTGCTTATGCAAAAGGATCAATTTGCAAACACAAATTTTTAGAGAAAAATACACATTAAAGATGCAGATAATAAACAAAAAATAACAGTGAACAATAAACACATAACACAACAAATGATAAAGGAGTTCACCCCTCTCTTGGGCTACATCTCCTAGTCCAGATTCCAATGGATAATTTATATTATTTGATCAAAGTGCTTGAATATGTTCTTTACAATGCTCAAAATTCCAAATAGATGCCTCCAATGGCTTCAGAACGTCCAAAAACCCCTAGCTGGGCTTTTTCGGCACCTGATTTGGCCAAAAATTAAAGAAGATAGGCTTCCTGGAAGTTTCCCCTTCAAACTTGTTGTCTTTGGTTCGCCAAAATGCACCTCTGTGTGTCCAACCTAGCCTCTACGCATTTTTTTGTGCTTAAACCTAGCACCACACACATAACCACAAAATGCATGCAACTGTATAACTCTTAGGGAACATAGCCCCCTAACCACAAAGTCGTTGAGCGCATGGTCCATGTGACCGTGTCCCCTGCACACAAAAGGGCTAAGTTCCAAACATATGGGCAAGTGAAAAGTGTCCAGGCATGCAGGGCTTTGAAACTATTTAAAATGTGTGTGCAGTGTGGTCACATGGTTATCCGCATATGAATGGGGGCTGGGGCTAAGCCCCAGCCCGGACTACGCCCAAACCATACCACAACTCAAACTTAAATATAAATGAACCCATATATATAATAAGAAACAAAGCGTGGGTTATTGGAAACCCACACCATGCGAAGGTGCTCCACGATGGCGGGAGGTATGGGGTTCGATCCCCATGGACTCCATATAATTTTAACAACCAAATTTAATACAGTGCCATGTGGCAACCCATGTCTAGGCCACGTGGCACCATCCCACTTGTCAAAAAAATGTGCCACATGTCGAGAAGTGATTTGACCTCATAACTGCCAACTTTCTGCCAACTCAGCACCTACCACATCAGTGTATGGCCTTTCCAAATTAGCACCTGCCACATCAGCGTACGACCTTGCCACGTCAGCAACTGTACGGACTGTACAGTTAGCAAATTTTTGCATGTTTGACAAATTGAACAAAATGCGATATATCACTCATCCGATGTACATTTGAACCTATTTGAATTGCGTTGGGTTTGTGACGATGAGGCCTATGCACCCGTTTGATTTGAAGTGATTATGAGCACTTTGAATTTTGAGCAAAATTTGATCCCCTAGATCACACCTCCCCATTGGAAAGATTTTGGACCTCCAAAAGTCTACTTTCAGTCTATCTGAAGATGAGGGTATAGTTCCCTCACCTTCCCAACCTCAATCCACTTGGATTTGCTTGGATTTTTGCCTTTAAGACCAATTCGAAGATATTCCACATTTCCCCATTTGGAAGTTCTCATCCGCCTATCAAGGATTGTGTCTTCATGCAGTTCTGTAAGATATTCTGGTGAGAAATCATCTATAGAAGGAATCTGAACATGTTCTCCTTGATCATCAATCAAAGGAGGCTCATACAATTTCAAATTCTCAACATTGACAACTGCATACATTTGCATATAAGGAGGCAAATTCAAATGGAAGGCATTGTTACCAATCTTCTCAAGAATCTTGAAAGGACCATATCTAATTGGTTTTAGTTTTTTACCTTCTCCTTTAAGCCTCTCCTCACTAATGTAAAGCCAAACTTCATATCCAACTTGGAAACTGTGATCAACACGATGCTTGTCATGTCTTGTCTTGTACTTGGCTTGACTCTTTTCCAACTGTTCTTGTACCATTTGATGTATTGACTGAATTTGTTCAATGAACTTTTCTACCCTATCAATGTCATATTGACCATCAATAGCAATATCCTTCCCAAAGATAAAATCTAAAGGAGATTTGGGCAAATAGCCAAAACATGCTTCAAATGGTGATGTTTGAGTTGAAGAGTG
>ML778917.1:1543304-1575415 GCA_009831015.1 Picea engelmannii | reverse complement strand
TCGTCCATGTGAAAGCGACGAAGAAGGTCACAAGCATACTTAGACTGGGAAAGAAAAATTCCTTCATTAGTTTGCAAAACTTGGAGGCCAAGGAAATAGTGCAAAAAGCCTAAGTCTATCATTTCAAATTTCTTTTTAAGGCTTGTTTTCACATGGTTTAAAAGTTTTGAGTCACTACCAGTAAGGATGAGGTCATCAACATAAAGGAAAAGGATGATGAGATGTCTTCCTACTTTCTTGGTATAGACATTAGGATCAGAATGGCATCTAGAGAATCCAGTGGCAATAAGAAAGCTATCCATTTTGGCATACCAATCTCGGGGAGCTTGCTTGAGACCATAAAGAGATTTTTTGAGGCGAAAAACAAGGATAGAGTCATTCTCGACATAACCAGGAGGTTGTTCCATGTTGATTTCTTCTTTCAAATCGCCATGCAAGAAGGCATATTTAACATCCATCTGATGGACCTCCCATTTATGTGAGGCGGCAAGGGAAAGAACAAGGAAGATGGAATTCATTTTGGCTACAGGGGAAAAGGTTTCATTATAGTCAATGCCTTCAACTTGGGAAAATCCTTTGGCAACTAATTGAGCCTTGTGTCTTTCAATACTTCCATCTGATGCATACTTAGTTCGGTATACCCATTTGCATCTAACAAGTTTTCTTCCTTTTGGAAGAGGTACAAGATCCCAAGTATCGTTTTCCATTAAAGAACGATACTCCTCATTCATTAAAGGACTCATCTGGAGGAATGTCAGCAGGCGGAGGTGGATTTTCATCCTCACTTTCATAATCTGAAGAAGAATCTAGAATAGGAACAAAAGAAGGCACAACTGCCGAATATGGCTCGTAGGCCAAAGAAGGCACAACCGCCGAATTAGGCTCGCAGGCCAAGAGATTTTCATCAAATTTAACATCTCTTCTAAGAATAATTTCATTAAAATGTGGTTGAAGAAGTCTATAACCTTTCACATCTTCAGAATAACCAACAAATATACACTTCTCACTTTTAGGCTGCAATGCTTTCCTTTTCTCATCAGGAATGTGAGCCCATGCTATACTGCCAAATACGCGGAAGTGACTTACATTTGGTTTAATTTTAGTCCAAGCTTCTTCTGGTGTTATATTTTTAAGATCCTTTGTGGGAGTGCGATTGACTATGTAATTTGCATAGTTGATTGCTTCTGCCCAATGCTGTAGACATAATCCCTTAGATTGGATCATACAATTAGCCATTTCTTTTAATGTGCAGTTCTTTCTCTCAACAACACCATTTTGTTGTGGTGTATATGGAACAGTGTGTTGCATTTGGATGCCCTATGTAGTGAAGTAACTTGTAAAATTATTGTTCACATATTTGCCTCCATTATCTGTTCTTAACCTTTGAATTTGATGTCTAGATTGCTTTCTACAAGGGCCTTGTAGGCCAAAAACTTGTCAAAAACTTCACTTTTGAGATTTAAGAAGTAAACCCAAGTACGTCTAGAAAAGTCATCAATGAAAGTTAAGAAATACTTCCACCCAGAAAAAGAAGGAGAAGAAAGTGGACCACACAAATCACTGTGAACGAGATGCAAAGGACCCGAGGCGTGCCAAGAGGCACGCTTGTCAAAGTTGTCCCGATGATGTTTGTCGAGAACACAACCAGCACAAACACCATCTCTGCATGAAACAAGAGGAAGACCAGTCACCATCTGTTGATTACATAGTTGCTTCAATGAGAGATAGTTTATATGACCAAACCGCTCATGCCAAAGTTTGCTCAAGTCATCGCTATGAGCAACAAAAACTGATGAAAAAGTTGATGACCCAAAGTTGTCAAACTTGTACAACCTGGTAATATCATCAACAATTTCAATTGCAAGAACATACTTAAGATCTTTTAGATCCTTTATTACAACTTGGTGAGGTGAAAACTCGACGATTTTACCTTCACCTGAATGAGTGATTTGATATACTGATAGAAGGTTACAAGAAAGATTTGGAACACATAATACATCATTGAAATGGCCATTTTCTACCTGAATTGTTCCAGATCCTACAACACTGAGAGATCTATCATCACCAACAAATATTTCCTTGGTGTTACATTCATTTAGATCAGAAAATATGGCTTTATCCTTAGACATATGATAAGATGCTCCTGAATCAATAAGCCACTCATCAGAAGAAGAAGTAGTAGTAGAAGGTGTATTGAAGGAAAAACCAGAAGCAGAAAGTGCATGTCCATGAGAAGAAGAAGAAAAATCAATATTGATGTTGTGCTTCTTCATCGCTACTTCTAAGGCTTCCATCTTCTTGAAACATTTGGACTCATCATGACCATCTTTATTACAAAAGTTGCAATGTCTTTTAGTATTCTTTTTATATTTTGATCCTTTGTCACCATTAGGAGTTGAAGCTATCTGAGCGGGTTTGGGACCTTTAGGTTGTTTGTTGTTGTAGCGAGGATGTTGCTTCTTGGGATACTTGGGTTTATCTTTCTGTTGGGAAACTAAGGCTTTGTTTGTGGTACTTGCAGTGTTGATCACTCCAAGTTGTACAAGCTTATCTTCCTCTCTAATCAAGGAAGTACAAAAGGACTCAAGAGTGGGTTTTACATAAGCTTTCCCTACAACCTCTTTCATGGCATAGAAGGTAGATACAAACACAGAATATGCACTACCTAGCTTAGAAAGAATAATATATATGCAACACTCTTCCTCCATTTTTATCTTACATTCTTCACATAAAAGTCTGAGTGTTTTAAACTTAGATAGATAGTCTCCAAGGCAAGAAAAATCACTTGGAATCAAGGTCAGTATTTGATTTTCTAACTGTTGTACTCGAATAATATTGAGTTTACCAAACACAGATTCAATCTTGTCCCAAGCTACTTCGGGGTCATCAATTCCTTGAAGATGGTACCTTAGATTAGGAGAGATGGACATTCCAATTAGTCCACGTGCTTCGTCATTCCTATTATCCCATTTGGCTTTCTTATCATCATCAGTGGGGGTTTTTTCCGTTCCCATGGTAATCCGATATAGGCCTTTACTTCTTAATAAATCTTCCATATGGGATCTCCATTGGAAGCAGTTGTTGTTGGTAAGCATGAAAGTACTTGTAGAATCCATATTAAATATGTAGATAATGCATATTTAAAATCTGAAACTAATGATCTGGATGGAAATATCTCGAAAAGTTGTGCGGTCCTCTCAGCCTAGAAATGTATGGAAATGCCATGGAACAGTCCTCTCAGCCTAGAAATGTATGGAAATTCCATAAAATGGAGATGAGGCAACTCGGCTTCACGATCTCGATCTACAACAGGAGCGGGTCTTCAAACAGGCTTTGATACCATGTTTGACAACAAAGGTATTCCAAAAAAGGACGAACACCTTCAGTAACCACTCACATAACCAGATCAAAGATCAACACACTGATGTTTTCACGTGGTAAAACCCCTACGGGGAAACATCCATGGCCCCAGCCAACGCGACCACTTGGAGCAGTTTATTAATGCAAAGAAAAAATATTACAGAGAGATTTTACAAGAGAGTTTCTCACAATCGATCATTCGTAAAATGACCATCCATGCTCTTTAAATAGAGATCATGGACCAATCGGGTGTTAAGCCACAGATCAATGGCCGTTAAGATTGAGGAGAGTATGAACCGTCGGATCACTCTATGTCGGGAACATATCGTGACTGTCGGATTTCATAACTACAAATGCATACTAATGCATACTAAAGAAACACACTTTTACCTAACGACATATTAGACCAAGTAGATCTTAACTAACTCCTAAGTGTCTAAATATCCTAACAAGGTAGAAGGGAAGTTAGAGAAGAAAATAGTCAATCATATCCATACAAGGAGAAGGACAAGTAGATAATTCACACTAAATGTTAACGTTGGGGATTTCAACATGGGATATATTATACTATATTTAGGCTCTGAAGTAAATGTCTTACCTAATATGACATGGCAGTGTATGGGAGAACCCACATTAGGCTATTCACTTGTCTAGTTGAAACTAGCGAATCAACATAGTGTTACCAATTGGAAGGCTTAAAGGCATGACAATAGATTTGGATGGAGTGTACACTATGACAGATTTTGAATTAATAGAGATAGTAGATAGAAAAACACCTTACCCAACATTACTTGGGTTGGATTGGGCATTTGAAAACCAGGCTATAATTAACCTGAAGAAAAGAAAAATGACTTTTGAATCAGGCAAATATAGAGTCATTGCACCATTGGATCCTTCAAAAGGAGAAAGGTTTGTAGAGGCCACTTGTTTGGATATGGAGGAAATAAACTAGTTGTACAGAACCACCGCACAAGAAGATGATTATATTAACTCAACTACGGATGGGGTACTTAGCTAGAGAAGCATCATATCATGTGCTTCCGATTTGGACACGGGTTTGGAGAATTGGAAACAATGATTACATGAAGTTTCCATAAGAAGGTGTGCAAGAATAGACCGCACAATAAGATGGGTTGGTACATAGATAAGACAACCTCCCATTTTTCATGGGATAAACGAATTAGAGGAATTATTGATGAAATATGAAGAGGAAGTGTTAGAAAATTAGAGGCTCTTATCCCTAGATATTGCGCTCAAGGAAACACCTGCAATATGGTGGGGTGCACACAAAGAAACAATCCAGGACTAGTATCAGTGTAAAGGACTACTACACATTAGATTTAGTGCAAAAGTATGATGGTAAAGGAACACTAATTTAACACTTGGAGAAGTGTAGAACATAATGGAGGATGACACCACCAAAGGAATGGCCTCATCATTTTATCCATACATTGGAAGGGATCCCAGAGCACTGGTACATAGACCAGGAGATGCGCAGAGGCACTACAAAATGGACAGGATTACAATAGAATTTTGTAGTAACCTTTTCATTTGAACATGAGAACCCCAAAATTGATTGAATGCTAAAGTTGATACGAGGAATGATATTTTTCGATGGACCAAAGGTTGAAATCATAACATAATATCAACAAAAAAACATACATAAATTCAAAGAGTTACTCGCATGTTATCATGTCGAAGAGGAAGAACCAAATGAAGATGATTTGAACAACATTCAGATTACAAATATTGAAGGAGAGCGAGAGGTGGAAGGTCCATCTTTGGAGTCAGAGGCATCTGTTGCACCAATCAAAGTTAAGAAATTCAACATTGGGACAAAGGAAAATCCTGAAATGGAAAGTATTAGAGACTATTGGGATGAGCAAACATTAGAAAGAATAACATAGTTAATGCGCGAATACAATGACCTATTTCCAACAACATTTGCAGAGATGAAAGACATAGCAGGGGAGCTAGGTGAGATGAAGATACCCCTCCAACCTGAGGCTAGAACTGTCAGAAAGATACCTTACAGACTAAATCCAGTGTATAAGAAGAAAGTGAAAGAAGAAATTGATCAAATGTTGGAATATGACATTATAGAACCAATAGAGGAATCTGAATGGATCAGTCCCATTGTAGTCCAGGAAAAGAAGCAAGGGGGGATAAGTATTTTTGTATATTTGAGGAAAATCATTGATGTTTTCTTACATGACCATTTACCTACCCCTTTTATACATGAGGTCTTAGAAAATGTAGGAGGCCAGGAATCATACTCATTCACAGATGGATTCCCAGGTTACCATCAGATCAAAATAGTTCTAGAGGACAGGTATAAGAATAAATTTTCTACATAATGGGGATCCTACCAATATACAGTCATGCCCTTTGGATTGAAGAATTCACCAGCTATCTTTTATAGGGTAGTCATGGATGCTCTTAGGGAATTCATACATCAATTTATAGAAGTATATATAGATTATTAGACTATGTATATTCTTTTGAAGGACCATGTAGAAGTGTTAAGGATATTGTTGGAAGATACAGACAATGTCAGATATCATTAAACATCAAGAAATTCATTTTTGGTACACCTTTTGGGATATTGTTGGGACATATAGTGTGTAAACAAGGTTTACTATTTGACCCTGCTAAGATTGCATCCATTGTGAATTTACCACCACCAAAATCAATGCGCCAGTTAAGAGAAACACTAGGACATACAGGCTATTACATGAATTTTATAAAGGGGTATGTGTAGATTACTGTACCAATGGAAAAAATATTAAATAACGACATCAGATTTCAGTGGAATGAGGACTTTCAGAAAGGATTGGAATCTTTAAAGGAAAATATGGTGACACCATCTATATTAGTATTTCTAGATTGGGAAAAGACATTTCATGTGCACGTAGATGCATCAGCCATATAAATTGGAGCAATTTTGGCACAACCAGGATCAGGGGACTTAGACCATCCTATACCCTTTGCAACCAGAAAGTTGTCAGAATCAAAAAAGAATTACAACACCACAGAAAGAGAAGGCCTAGCCATGGTATATTCACTTCAGAAATTCAGGCACTATTTATTGGGTAAACACTTTAAAATGTTCACAGACCATTATTCTCTCAAATATCTAGTCAACAAGCTAGTGTTGGGGGGGAGGATCTGTAGATGGTTGTTATTGTTCCAAGAATTTGATTTCGAAGTGATAGTCAAAGAAGGGAAGATGAATGTAGGACCTGATAACCTATGAAGGGTAACCAATGGAGAAGAACCTACTAATTTGGAAGACAACTTTCCTGATGCATAGTTATTTTTAGTATAGGTAGTTGATGAATACTTCGTTGATATTATTCAATAATTAAGTACAAGGGTTGTTCCATAATACTTTAGCACTGTTCCAAAGAAAAATTGTTAGTTAGAGCTGCAAACTACCAACTCATTGTAGGTCATCTATACAAGATGGGCGTAAATAGGATTTTGAGAAGGTGTGTATTGGAACATGAATGACCGATAATTTTAGTAGAATATCATGAAGGTATAGTTGGAGGACAATATGCAGGAAAAGATAATGCACAAAAGGTATTGCGCGCAATATTATGGTGTCCAATAGTCCATAAATATGCCAAGGAATATTTCCAGAACTGAGATGTATGTCAGAGGGTTGGAAAAACCAATAAAAGGAATGAGATGCCCCTAAGACCACAAGTAACTCTGTAGGTATTTGAAAAATGGGCAATAGATTTTGTTGGACCTATTAATCCACTAACAAAAAGGTCAGGATCTATATATATCATTACTGTGACTGAATACTTAATAAGATGGACCGAAGAAACACCGGTCAAATATTGTATCACAGAGACAACAACACACTTCTTAATTGAGAAAGTGATCACTAGATTTGGATGTCCCAAGATTTTGATGAGTGACCAAGGCCCTCATTTTATTAATAATACCATCAGGGCTATGAATGAGTACTTTGAACTCTATCACCAAAAGATTACACCATATCATCCTCAGGAAAATGGAACAGTAGAATCTTTCAATAATATCTTGGAAAATGCCTTGACTAAGATTTACAATGTTGATATGGATGATTTTGACTTGAAAATACTAGCAGTACTATGCATACAAGACCACATGCAAGAAGTTGACAGGACAAACACCATTCATATTGGTGTATGGAAAAGAAGCAGTGGTGCCATTAGAATTTATGGTACCCAGTTTGCACATAGAAACAATTACTAACATGATAGAAAGAGGCACAATACATGATAGATTAATTCAACTAATGAATATGGAAGAGGATAGGATTCTGGTAGGATTTCACCAGGAAGTATATAAATCAAGGGACAAAGCTTGACATGATAGACATTAAAAAGAGGAGATTTAAGGAGTGAGACCTAGTTCTTCTCTATGACAACAAATTTTTGCAACACCATGGTAAGTTTAAAATGCATTGGTTAGGGCCATATGAAGTAAAGACTATAACTTATGGGGGATATGTACAACTAAAGGATTTGGGATGAACAAAATTGAAAGCAATGATCAATGGTAGTCGACTGAAACTGTACAGGGATGGTCGACCTACTAACTCTTAAAAGTTACAATACAGTAAGAAAGTCATGTATATAGTGTACTATAGTAGATATTAGTAAATAAAACTGATAAAAAGAAATAAATAGTAGAAAAAGAAGAAAAAGGAAGACAAAAATAGAAAAATAGGGAAAAAACAAAATACTGGGAAATATCGTGCGCAATAGATAGTGGAATAAACACGATAAAAAGAAAAACAATTATCGTGTGCAGCATATGGCTGAAAACAAGAAAACATATCCCACCAGGGGAAAGTCATAGTAGAAACGTATGATGCACTGAGAAGCTACATCGCACCAGAAAATAGGGCAATGGTCGAAAAAGAAAAAAACAACCAATGGGATAAAAAGGTGCAAACTGAGCACTTATGAAACTTAATGAAGCATGATAGAGAATATTTAACACATTTATGACCATCAAAGAAGCATCTCCGAGAAGATTTAGGGAATTTATGACACCCCATATATAATAAAACGTGAGCCAAATGATACTTATTGTGAATTTACATACCTGCAACACTAAGGAGCATGAAGACAAAGGGTGAATAGACAAGTTCATAGATATTAGCATCCAAATTTAAACTGGAGAAGGAATAATTACCCAGGATGGAACCTCCAAAGGTTGGCACACCTGACCAAACAAGATAGAAAACACGTAGCAACCACAGTTCATCGTAGGAAACCGCAAAGGCAGAACACACTTTTACACAGACAGAGGGAATCATCAATGTCGATGCAATTCCTTTGCCACAAATCGAACTAGTGAGAACCACACTGGTGGAGGAAAAGAGGAAGACCCCTACGATGGTAGGGATGGACATCGACTCACAAGGTAGTGTGCGGGGCCATGACCGATTAGCAACAGGAAACCCACAATAACCTTCCAGGGTCGAAGAAGCCCACAAAACAAATGGCGTTGAAAGTGAAAGGACAGAATATGATGGGCCAAGGTCACAAATTGTGGTAGGGTCCACACAACATGAGGAAGTGTAGCTCAAAGACATCATGGGGAAACCTATGTCGGTTTGGGAAGAAAGAGAACCAGAGGTTGGGACATCTAACACGCCAACACAAAGAAATGGGAAACAACCCATCGCGTGGTTCCCTTGCAAGTAGTCTGACGCCTCAATATTTTCTAAGGAGAACTTTTTCTGATTCATCTAGTTCGTATTTCTCACCCTTACCCATCATGGCATCGGTGGGTGGATCTAGTGGCACTGGAGGTGCTTCTTCATCTAAACCTTTAGCCTCGTTATTTATTGGTAGCTTGTATATCCATCGAGTCCTTTTCCAATATACTACCAACCCCACCAAGTTCATACAGAAGTATGGACTTTTTCAATTCGAAGAAGATGCTACTACTACCTCATGGCATGTATCCTCCCCTTTAAATCTAGCACCTTCCACTTAGTATTTACCAAAATTCAAAGAGAATATCCTGAGGTTTTCAGGAAATAACACAGTCACTACAAACGAACACTTGGTGGCATTCTCTAATGCATGTCACAATGTAGGAGCTAATGACAATGATACATGTATTCTCATGTTTGTCAACTCTTTTGAAGGGAAAGAAATTAAAAATTTCTTCGATATCCCTCCCAATATTCTTTCCACTTGGGAAGAGTTAGTTCATTGGTTCAAATCTACTTATGGACAGTCTAAGAGCCCAACCGAACAATTACGATAATACAATAATATTGTGTATAAATATGGTGAGACTATCAAGTCTTTCAACCTACGTTTCACCAAGTTGTATAATCAAATTCCCAAACTTATTCGCCCCCATAACCAAGACAATTTTATGCATTACTACAATGTTCTACCTTCCCCTTATAGTCATAGGCTTGAAGAAAAATCTATTGACAATCTTGGTTCCACTCTGCATACTTGTCTAGAGTATGAAGGACAAATGGAAAGAGCAGGTCTTCCTAAGGGAGACTCAATTAAAAAAATAGCCATGTTTTCCCTCTTACAGATTGTACAGGATATGAAGAATTGAATGATAGCATATGAGCGAAAGGGAAATGCCCCTTCACTTACTCCTGGGGTCTCATCTTCTTCTTCACCATCTTTTAGGAATCCCAATGAAAACAAATTTCCTCCCAAAGACATCATGCCTCTCAGTTCGTGTAACTTTTGAAAGGAACATCACGAGGAAAGTACTTATGATGTAAAGAAGAGTGCCAGAGACAAAATCTTTGGAAAAAGGTCTAAAACTACCATTGATGTTCTAGATTTCACAGAACTAGAGGATGGCATGATCATAAACACTAGGAATAAATCCTATGCTTCAAAAGGAAAATATGATCCCCCTTGTGCTTCTTCTATCCCAAGCTCATCTTCACAAGATATTGTTGAACAAGCTACCAAGATTCTTGACAGTCAAGAAACTCCCTCCCCTCTTCTCTCTTCCAAATACAACATTCTCAACCAATTGGCTAATATCAAGGGCGATGCTACTCTTATGTACATGGTTGTCATTCCTGAGAAACAAAAGCATCTAAAAAATTTCATGGAAGGAAAAGCTTCCACCATAGCCAATCTCTCTGAAGAGGTAAAAGAAGAGGATTCTAGTGTAAATAAAGTAGGTGTAAATAGTTTTAGACACCCTATAAAAAATCCCCCATCTTTCATTTCTGTAAATATTATGGACAAAATATCCCATTGTTTCCTAATTGACGGTGGTTTGGGCCTAAGCGTAATTTCTAGAAGCATGTTCTTGTATAATAGTATACAACAATCGACCATAGGTGACATCAATGATGTGACTTTGGTTCTGTGTGCACATCCTGAAATAAGGACAACCCTTAATATTAAGGTAATTGACATGCCAGTTAGTAACTATTCAATCATATTAGGAAGAGACTAGCAAGCCTTGACATGTGGATATCTTTCACTTGACGGGACACACTTATCCATTCCTCGGAATGGAAAGAATATAATAGTCCTAAGGGAGGAAATAATTTCACCGTATATAGAAATCATTCCACAGCCTAATGTAAACTATGTTGAGGAGGACTTAGGAGTGTACTCCATCTTTCCATATGAAGATAACACTAACCTAGAACAAATTGACCCGGAGGATGGAATGTGGCATATGCACATTGATGGATCATGCTCCAACGAAGGTAATGGAGCTGGAATTATATTGTACTCACCTGTAGGTAAAATTAACAACTTTTCCTATAGTTTAGAGTTTGTTTTCACAAACAACGTCACCGAATTTGAAGCATTATTACTAGGCATTGAAAATACCTATAATTTGGGTTGTGGACACCTTACAGTTTTTGGGGACTCTGAGCTTGTTGTGAACCTTGTACGTAAAATATATTCTCCTAGCAACAAGTTAATGCAATGCTACACCCAAAATGTTTGGGAACTTATCTCGAACTTATTATCATTTAAAATCACTCATGTTAAAAGATGGGAATTGAATTCAATGGCTGACATGTTAGTTGTTTTTGCAACCTCTCCTACTCGATAATGTTTGAGACAAAGACCTGATTGTACTTTTCAATATTTATATCGTCCTCATATCCCTGACAATGTAGAGTCATGGCAGGTCTTCCCTAGTGATGAAAGCATTTGTGCTTTCATAAAAAATGAACCATATAAGCCTAAGGATATTATATCCATGGAAAATAACAAAATTTTGAAGGGCGTGACTCCTCTAGAAATTTCATTTTCATCGAGTGATGTAGGTAACAGAGAAAAACATAAATAAGAGGAGTCAAAAAGGAAAGTGGGTGAAACCATTTCCTTCAACATTGGGACACCCGATTTCCCAAAGAATGTTAATATAGGTGCCTAATGTACTGATGAAGAAAAGTTGAAATTCATTGAGTTACTTCATGAATTTCAAGAGGTTTTTGCTTGGTCTTATGAGGATCTTCATGGTTTTGATCCTGATATTATACAACATGATATTCCTATCAAGGAAGGTATAAAACTAGTTAGGCAAAAACAAAGACCCATTAACCCTGCACTTGAAGAAACTAGGAGGCTGGGATAATTTTCCCTGTTAATTATTTTGAGTGGGTTTCCAATTTGGTTCCCGTTCGGAAAAAAACTGGTCAGATCTAACTATGCGTTGATTTTCATGCATTAAATAGAGCGAGCGTAAAAGACCATTTTTCTCTCCCTAATATGGAAATGATTTTGGAACAAGTTGCAGGGTCACAAATGATGTCCTTACTTGATGGTTTTTTTGGTTATAATCAAATCAAGGTAAAAAGGACTGATAAATACAACATCACTTTCACTACACGTTGGGGCACATTTTCTTATGAACATATGATTTTTGGTTTATCTAATGTAGGTGCAAACTTCCAAATATATATGCAGATATCTTTTGACGATTTGATCGGTAAGATTATTCAGATTTATCTTGATGACCTGACTGTATATTCAAAAAACCGATTAGATCATTTTGGTCATCTTAGAAAAGTTCTCATGCGATGCAGAAATTTTGGCATTTTTAAAAATCCTTCTAAGTCTATTTTCGGCGTTACTAAGGGTAAGCTCCTTGGGAGTATTGTATATGATTCATGAATAATTATAGATCCCGAAAGGATCACTGCTATTTTAAACCTTCCTGCTCCAACTTCCAAAAAGAAGGTTCAAGCCTTTATGGGCATTATCAACTTTGTCCGTAGATTTGTTCCTGATTTTGCTGTAATGGTCAAACCAATTCACAATATTCTCAAGAAAGATCACTCCTTTTCTTGGACTGAAGACGTCGAGAATGATTTCGTCAGTAATAAGAAGGAAATCAGTTCCCCACCGGTTTTGGCGAAATGGGATTTTGAGAAAGACTTTATTGTATACACTAATGCCATAGAAGAAGCAGCTTCTACTATTCGTGTACAATGTGATGACCAGAATAATGAAAAACCAATATATTACACGAGTCAAAGCTTATCAGATGATGAGTTCAAATATTCTTATATTTAAAAATATGTTTCACCACTTTATGAATAATTTCACCACTTTATCTTAGGTAAGCACACACTAGTAAAAGTCCCTTTGCCTGTTGTCAAGTTTTTGCTCTCACAAAATTATCTTTCAGGAAATCTTGCACATTGGCTTGCCAAGATCTAGGATCATGATTTAACCATCATGACTTCAAAAACAATTAATGGATGAGACGTATCCCTTCACTTGGCTCAACATGTTGAAGCAAGTGAAAAAATTGACGAACATGATAATCCTCTGTCAATACTATTTTACATTGATAGTCAAATCCTTCTTATAGTTTAACATCCCTGGTATAAATATCGGGTGTATTACTTGCAAAATCAGAGATGTCTAGATAACTTAGATACTCATCAAAGGAGAAGGAACTATCTTGAATCTTCCAGATATGCTATTTTAGGAGACTTCTTGTTCAAGAGATCTGTCGATGGTATATTACTTAGTTGTGTAAATAATGAGGAAGCACAGAAACTATTACAAGAAACCCATGGATCTTCAAATTCTGTTATTCATGTGAGTGGCCACTTTTCTGCTAAAACTATTACTTTTAAAATCATCAGAAAAGGGTATTAATGGCCTTCAATTTTTCGATATTTTATAAATTTTCAATATCTCGTGACAAGTGCCAAAAGTTCGCTGGGAAAGAATGTATGTCTGCCATGCCTTTGCAACCTGTCATCCCTAATTTTCGTTTTTCAAAATGGGATCTAGAATTTATCGGACCTATTAATCCTCCATCTTTAGCAGGACAAGTTTTTATCTTGAAAGCCACAAACTATTTTATGAAATGGACTAAAGTTGTCCCACTTAAACATTCACGGGATGAATAGGTTATTTCTTTCCTTGAAACTAATATTTTCTCCAGATTTGGAATTCCTTTAGAAATTATTACAGATAACGACCCCGCTTTTATTTCTTCTAAGCTAACTCAGTTTGTAGATAAGCTGGGAGTTAAACATTTTACCTCATCAACTTATTAACCTCAAGGAAATGGGCAAGCCAAGTCTACTAACAAAAATCTAGTTAGAATTATCAAGAGGCTCATTGAAGATAAGCCTCGACAATGGCACACCCTCCTCACTTACACCCTTTGGGTAGATCGCACTACTACCAAGATGAGCACATGTTTCACTCCCTTTCAGCGTGTTTATGGTCAAGAAGCCATTTTTCCTACCGAGATGGAACTTTCTTCTCTAATGTTGATGCTACAGATTGAAGAATTAAATTCTTCTAGTATATCTCAAAGTATAAATGCACTATTGGATTTAGAGGAACAAAGGATGTTTTCCTTAGAGAACATAAAGAAAAGACAAAAAATTGTAAATAAATATTTCAATAAAAGCGCAAAAGCTGTCAGATTTAAAGTAAATGAGAAAGTCTTGCTTTGGGATTCATCTCATGCTAATAGAGGAAGGCATTCAAAGTTTCAAAAGTTATGAATGGGTCCTTTTAAAATCGCTTTTGTCCTGGGCGCAAATTCTTATCTTCTAAAGGACTTGGAAGAGAAATCATTTTCCTATAGCACCAATGGTTCCCACTTGAAACACTATGTGGAACTAGTTTGAAAATTAAAATGTTGTATGGGAATTACTTATGTATTATAGTTTTTGTTTCACAGCTTTGATTTTGCTTTGTTGTTTTATTTTTATGTTGTTTTTCTTTTATTAATATATTTTCTTTTCAGAAATAAAATTTTGGATCAGTTTTTCCACAACGATGTTATTCTTCAAGTATTTTTAATCAATAACAATGAGGTTACAAAAATATCACGATGTCCTCCTTGTAGACATCACTGGAATTTTTCTCTACTTCCTGTACTATTGTTAGATAGATAATTGGATTTCCATCCCTAATTTTTGTCTTCCCTTTCTTCCCTCCACCCTGAGATTAAAAAATAGTGCACCAGAAGTTTTTCTCCTTTAAACAATAAATTATTTCACTATGATTAATCGAATGTTATGCATACAGGAATAATCCCCTCATACGTAACACTTCCATGAGTTATTCCCAAAATCCCGAATCCTTTTTTCCCTTAAACCACCACACTTCCCTTGTTGCATAATCATTCTGATATATAATTCCTTGATCTAATGCTCACCTGGTCTACGAAACTAGACATTCTGAGTTCTTAATCTATTGGAAACATATTTCCCTTTGGATTCGCTAGTTTGTTGACGCTTAAAAATGCAATGATGAATACTATGCTCGCAAATGATTGCCAAGCTTTATTATATACTATATTAATAATAAACTAGTAGGTGGGACACCCTTGTAGACTTGTGGAGCTATGGTGGATATGTTGCGCTTATATTTTAATTGCTTATGTGATGATACCAACACAGTCTTCTACAGTTCATTGTTTCAAATCATGGTTTAAAATTTTATGGTGACATGAGATGGTTGGTTGATTATTGCATGACACTGGATAGTTTTGAGGACCACTCGTATATTATGTTAAGGTTTCCCTAGGGATGAAGGGATTATTATCATTTTTGTTTTGATATTGCAATTAAACATGGTATTAATTGGTTTAAATGATCTTGATAAGGGATAATATTGGGGATCTTTTTAAATAAAAGAACTATACTTGATTTCTAATGTTGTATTATTGTGACAAAGGAGGGGCACACTAAACCCTTGTTGCTATAGTTATGTGCCTTGTTGAATGTTATATGTTGATGCACATGGAGTAATGTTTATAGTCCATTGTTATTTTAAAGATTTTAACAATACCAAGGGTGGCGCACTATGAAAATATGATATGGAAATGGATATGTGGTTGATTAAATGCTTAGTGTCGTGGTGAATTGGTTGGATCGTACTTTGAATTGAATGAGGTTGGAAGGGACAAGCGACTTGCATTTACGACATGTCACTCAAACTCCCCCTCGAGCCTGTCACACTAGTCATTCTTGCATTTTGGTTTTGGCTCTGGTGGTTGTTGCTATTCTGCTTTGTTCAGTCGTGAAGGAGATATACAATCTAGTTTTCTTCCTCGCACATTTTTTTCCAGGTATGGGTTTCTTACTCTTCCACACATGATGGTTACTATGCCTTTTGAATCAACTTTTGTCTCAGGATTGCTCGTGGTCTTTATTTTTCTTAAGCTATTATGAGATATTTGAATTGTGTATTGGTGTTGTGGCTGTGGTTTCTTATGGTGATTATTCTGGATTGTTGGCACTTTAAAAAAAACATGATTATGCTATCCTTGTTGTGTGTAATCTTTGTGTGGGTTATTGATAGAAATGGTAGTGAAGCATGCTCGGCCACATTTTTGGTTTTTGAGTCTCGCACCTTTGTCGATATGGAATATCATGGCTTGCAAAAGCTATGGGTTGTGCGTGTATCTTATTTATGGATTGTTACAACAAGTCTCTGTGTTTAAGCTGCCCACTCCATGTTAGTCTCTGTGCATAGTGTTTTCGACCCTCTAGATTCCATTTTGAACCGTTGAAGGATTAAAGTGTTTTTTTTTCCTTGTCTTGGGAAAACCCCAAGTTGTTAGCTATCATTGCATTGCTCTCACTAACATTGTTTCCTGGAAAGAATTGAATAGTATGGGTTTAACATCACCCAAAAGTTAATGGAAGAATTACACATGCTTGTGGTTGGTCATGGATTTGTGCTTGGATTCTCATATTACAGTGTTGTTTAAGATATTGGTTTCATTTCATTCCCTACTAGAAGTGGTCAACTGTTGTTTTAGTAACCCTCACAGTCGAAAGTATTGTTACATGTTATATGTCTATGGTAAATTTTGAAAGGCATGAGCTGTCTGCGATTGTCGAGGACTTAATCCTATGATCGAACCACCTATTCTTGATCTCCACTTGTTGTGTTTAAACCCTAAATATAATTCTAATATCATTTTACTCCAATCAAGGGTAAATAGAGCATTGTGCGTGCTTGGTTAATTGGGCACGATTTGGTTATGTTCTTCATTGGGAATTTCTAGAATAATTCTATACCTAATTTATTATTTGAATCTTGGGCTAGAAGTGTTGAATGTTATTCGGTTCAATCCTTATGTTGATTATATTTTAAATACACTTGTGTGTGAATTGATTGGGGCCTGATTAAGAGTTTTAACGCCCAGTTTGGTTGTGTTGAACAATGTTTAAATAATGTGGTGGTAAACATTGTGCATGTTATTTTTGGATAAGAATTGGATATAAATGGCTTGAATCATTGTGCATGTTTTTATTGGCTTTAAGGAAATATTTAGCATTGGAATTATAAATGGTTGTGGCCCAAAGAGTTATTGTGGTTTATCATATCGATTGCAATGTTGTTTGTTAGGAATGGTATATAAAGATTATATGGGTACAAAGATATTGTAATTGAATATTTATGGGCATAGGGATTATTGTTTGGAAGCCAACAAGGAATTTGTAAAGGAAGTAACAGTTTAAATTGTAATGTTGAAAAGTGAATATTGTTGAACTTTGGAGGCCTGAACAAAGATATTTTTTATTGTTGGTTTTGGTTTATTTTTATATGAACAATATCCATATTATGTCCCTGTCATTTTACCACTTTTCACTCATTAAATTCCCCTCATAATCCCAATGTCATTTATGAAATCCTTGTTCTATGAAATAAATTCAAAAGGTCTGTGTAACACCAACAAGAGAGATAACACAGTAATGGTTGGCAACTGATATTTTTGTATTTTATTAGACAGTTAAATTATTTATTTAATTGTTGAATAGTATTCATGTATTAATCCCCTATCATTATACCACTTTTCACTCATTACACTCCCTCCATATGTCCCATGAACCTTATCACCCCCTGTTCACTTGGCGATTGTTAAATGGTTTGTTATGGATGATTTTTCATGTATATCGTGTCAATTTATGAGACAATGTTTTATTCATGCAAGCAGAATGTCATGTATGGTTTATTAAGGGCTTAGTTATTGATGAATTCCTACTACAAGATGAGTTTCTTCAGTAGGGGAAACCATGGAAAAAGTAACAGAGGCCGGGGAAATTATAACAGAGGTCCTAGAAGGCCTATATTTTCCATTCATTTTGATGTTGATCCCCAAGAACTGGACCAGTTGTTCCAAGATGGGTTCTTTTACTGGATTGGGCATGGAATAATACACCGTCAACCAGAGAGACCTCCCTTCCAGCCTCATAACATAGCTAGAATTCACATTCCTCCTCATGTGTCTTTGCAACCAAAAGTCCTTGCAAATGATGGATGGCCAGAGATTGTCAACCCGACTGTTTCTCACCATCATTTCTGGCCCAACATGTCATTACCTCTTCCACCACCTATAAATCCTAATTTCCATATTTCCTGTGTTGAGTCACCTATTCAATCCTTACATGCTAGTAAATGACTAAAAACTAATCTCCCCCATGTGCAAGATAAAGGCAAAGCAATTGCCTCCCCTTCTTCTCCATCAAATGATTCCTCAAAATATGTGTATTCCTGCATGCACTTGAAATATGATTGTTCCCATGTTATGAGTGAGATACAACCTCAAGGTTCTAATCAACCACGAACTACTTCCAGGAAATCAAACGGAGACAACAGTGATAAAAGAAAAATTGCCTCTCAAAGTGGCAAGTATGGCTTTTAGTTTATATGTTTTTATGGTTGAGTTGATGAAGACAATGTTAATGATTTCATAATTTGGGGACAACAAGATCTGTTTTGGTATTTTTTGGATCATATGGATCATATGGATAATATGGATGATGTGGATATTTATATATTTTTTGGATATGATATAAATTATTTATGATGTTTAAATATCTAATTTGAAAGATATTTAAGGGAGCTACAAGGGTGGCATGTGTTAAAATGATTATCCATTTGTGTTATATTTTATGATTTGAAAAGAAGAAAAGACAGGAGTCACAAGGGGTCCCACCTACCTAGTTATTATTAATTAAAGACCCTTAATTATTATTATTATTATTATTATTATTATTATTATTTATTTCTCCTAAACTAATTAGTTAAGTCAAACTAACTTAACTAAAGAAAGTAGTTAACTACTTCAACTTATTTGGAAAGMATAAAAGTTGAATGAGAAGAAGAAACAAGAGGAGAATATAAGGAGAAAACAAGAATAAGGGTTGGTCTTTTGATTTCATAAGATAGTTTCAGTTTTCATTCATTCTTGAGTTTATTCAAAGCCTATTTTTCTTTGTGACAACAGGGTCTTATTGTAGACAGGAAGGTTCAAGACTGAACAAAACTTTTCAGACACTTGTTTTAGAGGTTTTGATCCATCCTTGATAGTCTGTTTATTATTTTATGTTTGTGAATTAAGTTTCATATTTGATAAAGAATATCTTGCAGAGTCAAATTGGCAGCAATTTGTGACAAGTTGATCTAGATTATAAATTTCAGTTTTACTTGATTTTTCAGAGTATTTTTGTATGGTGTTAATCGAGGATCTATAAATAAAACTTTGGTCCATGCCCTCTCAGGGTTTTGTAAAGAGAAAAACATTTTTGATATCTCAGAATGAAATAAATCAAATTTCTATTATGTCTTATATCTGTGTATTGATGACTTGGATATTTTTCTCTTTTTGATCTCCATGTTTACTTTATGTAATGTTTATATATTTCAGAAACTTATATAAATGTTATTTCATATTGTAACATTATTTTCATAAATAAATCATCCTTGATCCTAGTAATTAATACTTGCAGATTGAGAGAATTTTTTTGAGGCTATAAAACCAAGGGTGATATTCCTGACTATCTTGTCCTAGCTAGGAAAGATTTGAAAATGATTGAGTAAGGTAATTCATACATTTTCCTCAACACCTACCAAAACTCAAACAAATACATCATACCATCTAGAGTACTGCTATCACCCTTTATTCATATACATAGAAATAAAAAATGAAAACTAATCTAGAAATAATAATTTTGACATTTTAAAAAAACATTATAAACTACGCATGAAATCGATATGCAAGTAGAGAAAAATGAAATATGAAATGAATCTAAACTAATATGTGCAATAAATACACAAGTGAATGGAAACAAACATGACCTACCTACATACCTGAGGCCTTGGGGCCCTAAAGATCAAGTGATGGGTGATGTCAGGTGAAGTCATACAACCAGTGCAACCAGCTGGTCATCTCATCAAATTACATACCCCTATGCTTAATCATATAATACAAAAAATATAATTCAAGCACATAATAATCATGAGTATAAACACACATATAATCGGTCATGAAATAAAACTCATGGAAATGGTTGGGAGGGAGGAAATCCTGCTAGAAAGAGAAACCATCAGCCTCATCATCCCGCTAGAAAATGTAGCCACAAGAATGATCAATCCATCCATGAAGAGGGATACCATATATAGACAACAACCCATATTCATCTTCACTTATAAAATCAATGCTCCCTGAAGGCTGAGAAATGACAAGAGATCCCAAGAAAACTCTTTGATTTCACAAGCAAGAGGAAACAGGATAATGCACAACCTTAGAGTGAAACTCCTATGTTGTATTTAGGAAACATCTCTTCATTTTATGAAAATCCCTGTCCAAAGTATCAACATGAAAGTACTTCCATTTGGTAGTGTGGACCTCATATTTCTTTGCACTGGCCACGACCTGGTGTCTATCAAAATCTGAGCACAATGGCTAAAATTCCTCATAGAACAAATATGCATCCTTAAAAGGGTATGCATCAAGGGATGAATGAATACCAACTTGAGTATGTTGCAATAATTCATCCTCGAAGGGGCAGAACAAATGTGTAACCATATCATCATTGGGTTGCCAAACATCTGAATCATACATGCATGCAGACTAGTCCTATGAAGATGACACTCCAACCCCCTTTTCCTGAGAGATACCTTCAACATCATAAATGGTATCTCTATCAAAAATGAAGAAAAGAACATCCCATCTATGTCTCCAAACCTATATGAAAGCATCAATGTGGTCGTCAACTATATCCAAGGGTTTTTCCATGAAATCATCAACATCATAGGAGTCAATTACTTATTCACAAGATTGGATAACTTCATTTCCTTCAAAAGGGAAATAAGATAATAATGTCTCATTTAGACCTTCCGCAAGAGAGAATTCATAAGGATACTTTTGGCATTTTTCCTCATTTCCAAAGTCATGGAACAAAGAATCATCAAATTTTTCAAAAGGATTATAACTCATCATGTTCTCTTCTTGATGTGTAGGAGAAGTACATGTCTCAATATCCTCATCAAGTGGAAGGGAAAATACTTCATCTTCATCACATATCTCATCTAGATCTTCTTCATCAATATATTCTTCAAGATTTTCATCATGAATATGTTCTTAGGCTAAATCTTCGTTATCTTCAATAGGATCAAAGAACTCACTGTATTGATCTTGATCCATAATGTGTTTATAGAGTTCCTCGGGCATGCAGAGTGGTTCATCATCATTTTGGAAGCTTTCCTAGTACCCATATTTCTATGTCACAACATTGTATAATGAATTTGTTCCAAAATATGCAATGGCCACTTCCCAGGCTGAGTTTTGGGTAGGAATTTTCTCATAATCGTCGATGATGGCATCAAGTTCTTCTTCTCTTCGTTGACAAAACTTAACCAAAAAATCCTTATCAGGGAAAAATTTGATTAGTTGTTCACAAAACTCGAAATCTTCATCTCTGCTCTGCTTGAGACACTCAAACTTTTCCCCATTTATTTTTTCAACTTCTTGTATTTCAACAGTTTTTTCAACAAACTCTGGAAGAATTGCTTCTCTCGAGGCTTCAATAGGATCAAGATCAAAACATTCACTCAAAAAAGCATCCTTCAAGTCTTGAATTGTATCTTCAAGACTTTGAGCTTCTGGTACCCAATGTTTAAGGAACTCTATGATGAGGGTCGTCAAAGAAGATATACTTCTTGTCTTGTAATAATCCTTGATCCAATTCCTTTGTTCACTTCCCAAGTATAGAAAGAACAATTGCAGGCATACATCCTCGTGTTGTGCACTTGTTGGGAACATGCCTATTTTGAGAAGGAAGTCTATTTTTGCCACATGCCTATTTTTGGAGAAAGACCTATTTTTGAAAGAAAGACCTAATTTTGGAGCGCGCACAAAAGGTGGCAAGAAAGAAACATGCAGAAAAAGAATGAAAAACAACATGCGGGAGGAATAACAATGTGGTGTGCAAGAAGAAAATCCTAACTGTGATAGGGTTAGGGTTTTTTACAAAGATTGTAACGGTTATAATCCTATAAATTAGTATAAATAAAGACCTGGGAGGTCTAGGCAAGGGGAAGAAGAGAGATCTTGTACTGAAGAAAATATGTCAGTTAAATGTTTAGAGTTAATTAGTTGGAAAACTAATGATTGTAATAAGTCTTATAGAAGATTCGAGTAAGTTAGTCCTTGAGGGTTAGGTCACAGGCTGAGGAGCCTGGTATTATCTAGTCAGCCTCACAAAGGGTTCTTACCCTCATTCAAATTTTATTACTGAAGATGTAGTGCACGTGCAGCGCAAGATTTTGCAGCAGAATAAATAAAAGAGTGGAGAAGCCAGATCTTTGTGGAAGTAGCCCTAGGAGGGGGTGAACCACGATAAACCTTGTGTTTTGTGTGATTGTTAATGAATGATTTAATTTATGTTGATCATTAGATTAAGAACGAATGGTTAAAGTAGCCATAACAACATACATCCATAGGTTTAACGATAAAGAAATGATAGAAGTAATTGAATTATTAACAAGGAAGAAAGAACTAATCCCAATCCCCACTCATTCCTAGACTGCAAACGCCTGATTATTGTAGTCCCCCATAAAATATGTCTCAGGTGAGACTGCATTGTGCACCCTGTGCGCAACATTTCCTTCTGGTTTACCAAGAGGGTCGATAGTTTTTGAGGTTTTTGTTGGAAACATGTTTGAGATCAGAACCTGGGTCAACCAAGAAGAAGTGAAGAACCAAAAAATGATTATGTTGCCAGCTAGAATGACACGGGATTGAGTGGATGAGATCCATGAAAGAAACCCATGGAGAATGAAAGTATAGAAGGGAATTTTCAGGCCATGGAATCCAACGAATTCGAAGATTGAAATATGGTTGAAAAAAAAGGAACATGAGTTTGCGCAGAAGGACAACAGAAACCCTAAGTTAACACTGCACAAATATCTCGACAAATAAGTGTTTAGCGACTTGCATGAGGTATTTTTTTGTGATTTCCCACATTTGTTGCAGGAGTGGTTATTGATGTTAAAGGACAACCACACTACAAATCAAATCATACAGCTGGAGTGGAATCCTATAGAGATCGCACAATTACAACATGTTAATAACAAATTCATACACATAATAGATTTCCAGTTAGGCAATATTGTTGTAGGTTTTATCATTGAATTTGTAGTGGATACTATGAATTCCTACACTGCAGTAGAGAATGATTGTATAAAAGGATCCAAAGGAAGGTACATCAGATCGTTGTATATGTCAATCAATATTTTATTGTACAACAACAATGTGATTACCATGGAATTAGACATCTAAACTTCCATGCGTGCATGGGGGAAGGGGGGAAGTACCGACATGAGGTTGAGATATGGACACAAAGATGGATAAAGGGAAGAAGAAGGATGCCATGGACCCAATCATAATGGAAGAGGATCAGATAATGAAGATAATGGAAAATACTAGAAATACACGTAGTGAAATACCCTACCAATATAAAATGAATAACAAGAAGCGATCCATAGCCAACATAGAGGGCTTGGCGAGAGACAAAGAAGAGGTAGAGGATCTCCGCGTTGTGGAGCAAATTGAGAAAATATTACGTGCAACTTATGAAAGGAAAACATGAGGTCCAGGGTTAGAAACAGAAGGAATAACTCCAATCCATATCATCGTCAGTGTGGAACCTACAACCCCATGTGAGACTAATACACTAGAAAGAACACCAACGTTTAGAAAACTAAATTTTAGTGGAAGGAAAGCAACAAGACATGGATCTAATAAAGGAAAATCAATTGGGGGAGCAAGTTCAGGAAGTAACATTCAATTATCTACACTGCATGGAGGAAGTATTTCAATGTAGTTCAAATTGGTAGGACATGATATCACGATCATATTACCAGAATTTCAAGGAGAGACATCAGAGGACCCTGAAAAGAACGTATTCATCTGTGAGAATATCTGGGAAGAAAAGTAGATCATCGATGAGGATAAAAATCTCGCACAGTTAGCTATCACACTAAGAGACCACACACTGGACTGGTACTTGATCTTGGATGTAAACAGTCCACATGGAGTACCAAATACTATCGCAAATGTGAAAAAACTACTGGTAAATGAATTTCAGGAGCCAAGATCAGAAGACCAGTACATGAATGAAATGATTGAAATCAAGAAGAAGCCGGGTGAGTTTGTTTGGGAGATTGATCAGAGATAAAAAGGTCTGAAAGGTAAGTTGAAATATGAAATTATTGACATGCAACATATGAACTTATTTGTGAACTCATTATTACCACACTTGAAGTATCCTTTAACACAACAAAAGTTCCAAACTTAGGCAGAGGATCTGCATGCATCCCTGCAACTGGAAGAGAACCAGTATTAGCAGATAGATCCAGAGGATTTGAAGGAGGACTTGAAGGAGGACTTGAAGAATATAGCATTTCAACTTAACCAGAATAAGGGAAAAGAGAAACAATAAGTTGTTTGGTGTACATTATGCAGGACATAAAGACACCATAAGAATGAATGTGCAACTTTTGTGCAATATATGGAAACATGGGTGCCAAAACCCTTGCAAAAAAGAGGACCATGGTGTGATATTTGTAAGATTCATGGGAATGATCCATATCATTGTCCAATGATGCAAAAGTATAAGACAATACCCAAAAGTTCATATTGCAATTTTTGTAAATCAGTGGGTCATGATGATAAGGATTGTAAAACAATGGAGTTGATGAGAGAAATACTTCAGATACTTATAGGGTGCAAGAATAAATGATGATAGGACAAGCTTCACCTTAGTTCATCCAGGTACCACCCCCATACAACAATGCACAACAATATTACAACAATGTGCAACCACAGTACAATAATCCACAACCATAGTATAACCACGCGTAGTATAACTAGGTACCACATTACAACGCATCACAAGGATATCGAGGTGGATATATAGGTAGAGGATGAGGCAGAGGAGGATTTGGATTAGGTAGAGGAACAATAGTGTGCCACAACTACCAACAACTAGGACATTAAGAAAGGGATTTTCCACTTCCACTAGCGACATGCATGTATTGTCGCGCAATAGACCATGACACAAAAGACTACCCAACACTCTTGGGAAATATCCAGGAAAAAAGGAACCAGAACAACCAGAATGTCCAGTGAATTTATGCAGAAGCCAGAGATGATGGGAAAAAAATAAATATAGTCACCTGAGGAGGAGCCAAGACAGGAATTGATGAAGCAAAACAAGATCCAACTCAACACCAATAGGTTAAGAAGAATACTTAGCCACATAAGCAGTTTGACGCATAGAAAGAAAATAAAACATTTAAGGAGGCCAGATAGGAGTTTCTCAAGCAAACTATTGATTCTACATGGTTCACGCAACAAACTTGAAACCCACCTGTTAACACATAAGATTGTATGGGTCAAACAATTCACCTTGGTTTTGTTTTATTCATAAGGTTTATAGAACATAGGTTTTGAGTCTTTAAGTTGTAATCATAAAGTTAGATTTGGTTTCAAAATGAATAAGGTTATGTCTAGCCTTGGTCTAAAGTTTGAGCTATGTGATTGTTTTTATGACAAGGATCATGTCAAGAAGGATTTATGGTTTTTAGAGCCTACAATTTAACCTTTTCTCTAGGGATTATGTCATACCAACAACTAAAAAACTCCTCAAAGTGTGCAAGATATGTTTGACAGGCGCTGCGAAATGGCACTGCGAACTGGTTAAAGAGGAGACTTGGAGGTTCAAATACTTGTATAAACCCTCGGGAAATTTCAAATATACCAGCATCCAACTCAGGACAATTAGGTACTCCATGATGGTTTTCATCCTTTTTAAAGATCAATAAAATGGTTTTGGATGTTTTTTCCTTTTGGCGTTGCGAACTGGTTAAAGAGGAGATTTGGAGGTTCGACTACTTGTAGACACCCTTGGGAAATTTCAAATATACCAACATCAAACTCAGGACCATCAGGTACTCCACGAGGGTTTTTATCCTATTTGAAGGTCGAGAAAGTGGTTTTGGATGTTTTTTCCTTTTGGCGCTGCGAACTCATATCCCATCGCTGCTTCTTCTAAACATTTGGTCATAACTCCAAAATGGTGATGTGTGTTTTTCTGAATTTTTTTGTAGAGGAGAATGATAATGGAATTGACTTTCTAACCAAATTTCATCCTAACCCAATTTGTAATTCGAGAGATATAATTAAAACACTAGTGCATTGCAAACTATTGCTGCAAACTCTTTGTTTTGCATAGTTGTTGCATATTCACGTTGTTTGGAGGTTTCCACCTATAAAGGAAGGTTCAAATGGTATTCTAGGAGTTATTTGGACATGAGGGCCATGTGTTTTATTATCACTCCAAGAAACTCTTTGAGGTTGTAGGTCAAAGATGCTTGGTAACTTAAAGTAAACTTGTTTTTTTGTTTTTGTATGTGTGGATCAATGGAATAACTCAATTACAGTATGGCATTCAGACAGTCAAAATGAGAATCAAATAAACCAGTGCTCTCAAGGATCAATTATCAGATGATGGCCTTTAAGTGGGTGAGAAAATAATGCTTATAAACCAAATACAAAATGTAGGGTTTAATAAACAATGATAAGCAACTATTAAACAAGTTATGAACTAACTTATGAGATGACATTCATTCTGCAGTTAAAACAACTTGAATAAGAGTACAGAGGGAAAGATGAGAATTTGATATCAATAGAGACAAAAAACTGTGATTTGTATTATCATATCAAAAATCTTGTTTACAATATAGTATATTTTTGTATCCAGAATCAAACCCCTCACTTCATCTGAAGTTCTTGGATTTATAGTCTTTACAAAATAACTGAGATCATATAAAGAAGGATATAATTTACTAAAAATAGACAATCAAATATGACACAAGAAAATAGGGAGAGATCCTAAAAACTAGGTCAATTCTTCATATTTAATTATCTTCACATGCTTCAAAGATATGACAAGTGAAGAAAACCTTCCAAGGCTGCTGGCACTATGAAAGATAAGATAAGTCAAATTTTCCACTTTTAGCAAAAAAAATTGTTTATGTGCCCAGAAAATAGGTAGCTAATTTCACTTTGCCACCTGCTAAACACCTCAAACATCATAACAGATCCTTAAATTTGATGTGTTTAATTATTGTCCATGTTTTGAAACTCTCCTCCAGGCGTTTGATTGAGAAAAAACTTAGATCTGGGCAAAAATATGACTTCTCTGCCCTGTCTGCGGTTTCACCATCTCTTTCGCCTTGAAATTTTCTAGTTAGCTGTTGAAAGCTCTTCTTTTCAACAACTAATTAGTTATAATTGCGCCTTCTGTGCTGGTGAATATTCCTTGAGAAAAAGTAAAAAATAGAGTATAGAAAAATATAAATGACTGAGCTCCTGTAGATTACATTGATTGCATGTTGACTATGTAGTCTGGCCCTTGCCAATGTTTTGATCCTCAAATCTTCATAGGTTTTCCTTATATCTTTTTAGAACCAAAACTTCTTCTACATTTTCTTCTGAAAATTATTCAATGCTTGACTGTTTCAACCTTACATCAACATAATCTTTGGGATAAGTATACTGTGAATAGGGCCTTTTAAGAATGTCAACCAATTCTTTGTTTTATTAAATGAGCTGCACACAGATATCTTTCATATAGGCTACATTCATAGTCAGAATGTTTTATAACTGAATACACTCATACTCTAAATTGTGAGGTATTTTAGAGATGTAGGGTTTCTGTCAAAGTGATTCTATTTGTTGTTGATAGTGTGGTTGTTCACTTGCTCATTTGCTTCTTGAGGTTTTCAGTCTCCTCCTCGGCCTTTTGCAATTTATCTTGAAGCATACGGATTTTTTCACTTGATTTTTCTTGTTCAATTTGAGCTCTCTTTTCAGCCTTTTCTCGTGCAGACTGCTCAGAAGCCAACCGCTGCTCCAATTTTTCTGTTGTTATACGTAATTTCTCCTCTATCATTTCAGTTAATTGCTTAAGCTATTCGACATATGCATTTTCCATCTTCTTCTATAAAAACTGTATTTCTTCCTTCAAATATCCACCCAAGTCAATATCCTTTTTCTTAATTAACCTTTCCTGAGCTTCACAGAACAATTCATTAGAATAAGGATGACCTCCATTTTGAGCAACTACAATGTCTATTTGCTTGAGAAATTCAATTACTTTTCTTGCCATTGTTGTTTCTGATGTGGTTTTATTGTTGAAAAGGACCTTTCTATGATTGCACTATCGTAGAAGCTCCTGAAGCTCAAGTGGGCTCTCATGCAAGTAGTCTTCTAATGTCTCTAGATTTTCTTCCAACTCATCACCGTCAGTAAAGATAACCACCATGAAATTGATAATTTTCTCACCAAACAACATTGGCAAGCACTCTAAAGCTGCTTCTTCTTCCACAATAAATCGATTTCTAATAGAAAGTACGAAAATAATTCCATGAAAACCATCCTTTGCAAGGTCAATACATTTGACAATTTCTTTGCCAAGAAAGTCTAGATTGACAGTAGGGTCAAAGCTTCCTGAAAATCGATGTCCAAGATGCACCTGTTCTCTGCATCCATTACTCGATATGTTTTTCTTATGAAGAGGCACAGTTACCTACGTGTTCATTCCTTCTCATGGCCCGATATCTGCAAATGAAACTACTTAGACATCTGTATAATCATAGCCAAAAATTGACCTCCCTTCTTATTCCTCGTGGCGCCCTTTGCATGCAGTCTCATGCTTACATAAATTTTATCAAACCGTGCATGGAAAGATCCCACGTTTCATGAAAATCCAGATATTACAATCTTTTCATATGGCGAGGTTTCATTAGGTAAAATCGAAGATATTGATATAGGTTTGGTGCTGGGATTTGATGACTTGAAATGTGGACTTGATTTGTGAGTTGGCCTTGTGTGCCAATTTGTAAGTTGAATCGAGGCTTAGCTCTTAGATTGGGCATGTGAGTGTGCACTAGGATTTGTATTGTAGTTTTTAGACTTTGGCATAGATTTATACATAGGATGATGACTAGATTTGGACTTAGAACCTTTAGATTTAGTCTAGGATAAATCCATTTAAAAGCATGTTCCTCTTTTAATAACAATCTCAAATAAAAGAAACTAGGAATACATCAAACTCAAGAATAGATTGTGCAGAGTTCAACTGATATTTCTAACCATTTATTCACAGGTCAAGAGGATGAAGCCAAAGGATTTTTGGGCAAAAGTAATTAATCGGGAGCTTGATAAAAATATGGAGCTTAAGACACTGGTCAAAAGACTGAAGAAAACGATAAATCAAGTGAAGAGTGATAAAAACATTCATCAAAATACCAGTTCATTTTGATCGCTAACATGTTCCATCTCCATATCAATCAGAATGACCTGTTTCAAAAGGAATTTATCATCATAGACAAAATCCCAAAAAACCAAGAATTTGTTAGGCTTTTGTTGGAATATTTTGTAATAATACTCCTAAATGTAGGAGGATCATATGTAACTCCTTGTTTTCAAACTCCTTAGGGTAGATAGATATTATTCACTATAAATGAAATGGTTTTTAATGAGAAAAGGGTTGGATTCATTATCCAAGAGAGGAGAGAGCTGAAGGAGCAGTTTAGTTGCTCATTTGTAAGCCTGAGGGCATGTTGTAATTAGCATTTCTGCCATTCAAGATTCATGAAAGTTGTTTATCATCTTGTCATCTTTGTTTTACATTTATTTTGTTATCTACTTGATTGAATATATTGCAGGTTTTGAGGATCAAAGACTTCCTTTGATTAACGGATCCCTGAGAAACAAAGGATCTATTGTAGATGGCATGTTAATCATTGTTTCTATTCAAGCTTCTTTTCAATCTATTCTACAAAGAGAATATTTGTTTAGTAGACATTCTTCTGATTGTTCACTTTCATTTCTTCTAATCATCATCATATAAACTCTTAACCTGATATTTATCTTGATTGCCTTCAATCTACAGAGTGTTTTGACTCCATGCCCAATGGTAGATCATTGATCTACAGTCACATTATTGTCCTCCTTCTTGTTATTTCTTGTTGATCCACCCAAGTTTAAATTGATTTAATTTTTCAGGTTCGATGGTAGGGGAGATACCTCCGATTTTGATATTGTCATATAATAGATATTTTTTTCCTGCTATGTAAACTAGTTTTAAGACACTATGTTTCTAAATCCTTACTTGATGGTCTATACTTTGGGATTGCCTTCTGTGATTGACGCATTTTCTAAGTTTTCCTTATCCATATGTCACCTTGACATAAAAACTTATTTTAAACCTACTTATGGGTGTTTAGCTTACACTTTAGCAGTCAAAGAGTGACTTTTAGTGCTAACACCACCAATGTATGAGATTCCATCCTCAATGGACTATACCAATGTACAATCTTTAGAGCAAGTAAGTACCATAAATACTTTTCTGCAATCTAGTGTTAAGTTATTGAATGATCCATAATCTGTTAAGGTCTTACAAAATCTGCTAGAAAGATGCAACACATAGGTAGAAGGGAAGTTAGAGCAGAAAATAGTCAATCATCTCCATACAAGGAGAAGGACAAGCATATAATTCAGACTAAATGCTAACATTAGGGATTTCAACATGGGAGACATTATACTATATTTAGGCTCTGAATTAAATGTATTATCTAATATGACATGGCAGTGTATGGGAGAACCCACATTAGGCTATTCACCAGTCCAGTTGAAACTAGAAAATCAACACAGTGTTACTGTTAATAACCAAATATCAATATAGCATAGAAAAACCTTAGAATAAGTACTCAACTCCTTGAAAAAGAGAGAAGTTTAGATAATAAGCCTCTTTGAGAGGGAAACCTCCTTATGCCCATATAAATGTACAATTACAAGATGATTCAAAATGAAAATGTCTCCTTGGTATATATAGGGGACTAGGAGGTATAATTACAACTAATGGCCTAAAGCCGACATAAATAAAATAACATTACTAATATAATATGTCCCAATTAAGGGGTAATGAGCCAATATTTAGGGCTTAACATGTCCCTCCCCTTGAGACAAGTGTTGTCTGCAATGCTTGAGTAACTCTGGATGCTTTTGTATAAAAGACTCATTTTCCCAAGTGGAATCTTTAGCCGGTAGTTTCCTCCATTTAATGAGATACTCTGAAATGGATCTATTTCTCAACTGGTGAATTCTTGTGTCACTGATGGCTTTAGGCTCCAGTATGATTTTTTATTCCTTGTCAAGTTCTGGAAATATAGTTTGAACTGGGATCTTGTCACCTATAACCTTGTTTAAGCATGAAACATGGAAAACTGGGTGTACTTGTGAAGATGCAGACAACTCCAATTTGTATGCCATAGTACCAATATTTTGCAACACCTTATAAGGGCCATAGTACTTTGGTGATAATTTATTATCCTTTTTGGCTTTCTTGAGGGACAACTGTTTGTATGGTTGTATTCTTAAAAACACCCAATCCCCTACGTCAAAACTTCTTTCACTACGATGTTGATCTGCTTGTTGTTTCATACGATTTTGTGCCATGGTTAGGTTGTCCTTTAATATTTGGAGAACTTCTTGTTGATGCTCGATGTGATCTTCCACTGCTTGAACCTTAGATTTTTGTTTTAGAGAAGAAGTGATGGAAGGAAGGTGGTATCCATAGAGTTCCATAAATGGTGTCATTTTTGTTGCAGTATGAAAGGAAGTGTTATACCACCATTCTGCCAAGGGTAACCATTTGAACCATTGTGTTTGTTTATCAGAGACAAAACAATGAAGGTAGCCTTCCCGACATTTGTTCACTATCTCAGTTTGTCCATCAGATTGAGGGTGATAGGATGAGCTATGAGCCAATTGAGTACCCAAACAAGAAAATAATTCTATCCAAAAATGTCCAGTGAAGATGGGATCTCTGTCACTTACAATAATATTTGGGTTGCCATGTAGCTTTTGAA